>CAJNIZ010001440.1:0-28943 GCA_905231905.1 Symbiodinium pilosum | reverse complement strand
ACCCCAAACCCTAAGACCCTAAGACCCTAAGACCCTAAGATTCTCAACCCTAAACCCTAAGATCCTGAGATCCTCAACCCTAAACCCTAAGATCCTGAGATCCTCAACCCTAAACCCTAAGATCCTCAGATCCTCAACCCTAAACCCTAGGATCCTAAGATCTCATTCCTGAAGACCCGTGCTACCAAAATTTTGTTTATTGGTTGTATCTTGTCATATTGACCCTGAAACACAGAAGAGTAGTATTCTATTTGGGGATACTATGGTAAGATTATATCCTCCTTTTGGGGTAGAGTCTTTTATATAAGGAATATAGTCTTACTAGGTTCAATCACCTACTCAGAAATTGGTGCTACAAGCCTTCCATCCTTCCGGGTCGTTGAGCCCCCGACTGACCTTTGGTTAGCTGGGAATGGAAAGTACAATTGAAACTACCATAGGGTGTAGCCTTTACTGTTTAGGGTTTAGGGTGGGAATGAAGGAATGGAAAAGAACATGGAAATTACTGTAATGGGCTATATGGGGATTACTGTAAGGATCCATTGCTTCATTCCGCGCTAACCAGAGACCAGAGAATTGAGAACCTAGAACCCTGGACCCTACACAGCTTTCCCAGCGCGCTGTGCACGTTGCCGCGGGGAGGCCGGAAGTCCTCGTGAAGTGTGTTTGCACTGCTGGCACTGAGTGCAGCTGGCCTGGAAGGGAATGTTGGATTAAGGTTGAGGCTTGAAGTTTGAGGATGCAGTTGTAGGCCCCAGAGATAAGGGGTTTAGGGTATAGGATTACGGGTTTCTCTCCCGGTGTAGGAATCAAGAATATGATCACTGGGCTCTTGTGGCCGCCCCAGCTCTTCCACCACATGATCTTTGTCCGCCTGGACACCAAGGCGTCCTCCTTAGATCCATACGGGGATTTCCTAAAAATAGGAGTACCATTTTGGGGATCCCATAATAAGGAATATAGTATATTGGGGTCTATATTGGAGTTCCCCCTATTTTGGGAAACTACCATATAGAACATATGTAAAACCAGATAGAAATTCAACTGCTTCCTGGAGCGTGCGTAGTTCTGTCTGAAACCTACTTCAGTACGAGTAAAGTCAGTTAAGAATTTTGCAGCTACTCAAAGCGTTGCATTTCAATATCAAGTCCAATTTAGATGCGTAAATTCATTGAGGAGTTATACCGTCATGGAACGTCCTATAGTTGAGACAATCTGATAAGCACGAGGGAATGATGGGCCAAGGATTTCTTATGTATATATATACATGGTTTCAGTACACTTTGCATTTAGAAATCATAGAAAACCTAGAGAAAATTATGAAAAATACCGGACATTTGGTGTTTATCATTAGTTGTTCAATGGTTTTCGTTGATTTTCGGCTCTGGAAGCTTTCAAAATGGAAAATCAGGGAACAATTAAAGCACAATAAAAAGCCATAAAAACCACATAAATGAAAAATGCAAGAAAATCACAACCATAAAACACAACAGACATTCAAAGTATAAATAAACCATGAAAAAAGTGAAAACACATACTCGGGAATTCCTGGTTCTTGCTGCAATAGATCGTCTCAATCCTAAAGCTAGAATAGCTTCAGTTTCATGGGTTGATAACTCGACACAGCCTTGGAAGCTCCTTAACATAGAGCTTTCTAGGACATTTGTTAGATTCCACAAAGCCTCCAGTGTCATCAATATTTGTATGAAATCGACATACAGGCTAATTCGGTTCACTTAAAACACCTCACGAAAAATTATCCATGCTTCCACCAGGTTCATTCAATGTCGAAAGATGACAGAGTCTTCTAGACTTTAGAGGCTACTCAAATCCGACATTTTGCGAATTCTTGGAAAACATGTTTTTGGTCTTTAGGGCATGATGAGGTCACAGTGTTTTCAGGTGGTGATGGCGCCATAGGGAGGGAGAATTGTATCTGTACTCTCTCTCTCTCTATGTATCTTTCTATGCGTATATATATATATGTGTATATTCAGAAGCAGTCGCTATTGCGATTTTGGGAACCTCCCTCAAGTCATTGTTTGGGGTCACTCTGAGAGTGAAAACTGGGTTCCAATTGGGCTTGCGTGGATGCTGGAAGGTTGTGGTTCATGATTTTCGCGATGTTTATAAGATGCCTTTCATTATGTGTGGGGTTTTGTGAGGGTTTCAACCATAATATCCCTAAAGCTTATATATTCCCAGTAGAATCCCTACAGAACCCCTACATACCCTTATAGAACCCCTATAAAGCCCTAATCCCCAAACCCTAAGCCCCAAGCACTAAACCTTAAACCCGAAGCCCTAACCTCTACGAAAGCCCAGCCAAGGCAACGGCATGATTGCAAACGCTGGCGTCGCAGCAGTTGCAAGCACGATTTTTGTGCGCATCGCCTTGGGTCTTTCGACTTGAAGATCAGATGTAAGGGGCTCTGAAGGTATTACCCCAAGCAGTACCGAGTTTGGGATGTATTTTTTTGGGCACAGTTTTTGATGCAGTTCAGAGATGAAAACGTCAGTTACCTTGGAAAAGTTTTCGGACAAAGTGGATATGTTCGCCCCCTATTGTTGTTGTAGTCCGGAGTTCGAATCTTTCTGCTGCTGCAGGTATGCGTAAGTCTCGTGGCTAGCTCAGACAAATACTGTAATCCACTGCCCGTACTTTTTTTAGATAATAACCCCCCGGCCCTTGATAATGACGAAAGCTCATCCAAGCTTTCGTCTTGGTACACGCAAGGTCCAACTCAACGACCAGCCCCGGAAAAAGACCAAACAACACCACAACCCCGGGCAGAAGCCCTCAACGAGGAGATCCCGTGGACGTTCAAGAAAGACATTTGGAGGGCTCCATCCTCCAAGGCTCACGCGATTATCAACAATGCGGCGGAGTTGGGCTATGAGCTCGACAGGTCGGAAGGCGTCGCATGGATCCTGCACACCGACGACGTTGAGGAAGCCGAAGAGTGTCTCGACCTGGTCAACGCCACGAAGAACGACGATGAGGCCAACCACAGCCTGACTATCCTCCTCGACGTCTCTCGGCAGCTTCTACCTGAATGGGCAGAAGCGGCCGAGCACATGCCAATACCCGGCTACATCGGAGGCAAGCTTGCCATGAAGAGCCTCTATGTTTTTGCCACGGGACCATGCCCGGCATCCATGGACAACCGCTCGAATACACCACTGGTGGTTGCCAGGCCACCTCCTCCCTGCAGACTCAGCGAGCCAACACCTATCTGGCGAGACTTACCTTCAAGTACTCCTACGGGCCCAACCACTGGGACAAGGTCCTCAAGGAGCCCGGCAAGCACGCGAGGCTGTGGGCGGGCCAAGTTGGAGTTGGTCAGAATCCAGCAGGCGGCTGACGCCAAGAAACTGTGGATCAACTCCTGCGCCAAAGCGGGCGGCCTTGTCTACTTCGCTAACATCATTGGAGAGAACAGGGGCGACAGTCTCAAGGAGGATATCGGCATCAACTGGGTGGTCTGGCATGAGCATGAGAGCTTTGAGTCTTTGAAGAGGCAAAAGCTTGGAGTCGTGCTGGGCCATGGCTTGGGCTTGAGACTCCGCACTGCAGATCCTGACTACAAGCAGCCGCCTACAACCTGGCGAGCCAAGGCAGTACCATTGAACTATCAGTTTGTCCATCTGCAAGGTGTGTTTTCAGACCTGGGTTTCGAGCACATTGTCCCTACAGTCTGTCATCGAAGCAGAAGGGGCAATGATTGGTGCTTCAGAGCAACTGCGCTGACAAGATGCAGGTGGTGCAGCGCCCAATCACTTGGGAAGAGGATCACACAACTGAGCTAGTGGTCATCAAGGAGAACGCACGGAGAGGCCCTACTGAGTTTTTTTCCCCTTGCGCAGCCGCGTACAATCACGTTTGCCCACTGCTTGCAGCACACGCGTGCCAAGCCCAGGCCGGCACGCAAAGAGAGACAAGCCCCCGAGCCAGCCGCTGCTGCGCAGCCTGACAGTGCGAAGGGCTCCAAGAGCATAGCCCCTGGAGATGATGAAGCTCTGGCTATGCAGGGGGTCCAGCGCAACGATGGTGCGGCCTGGGCGCCCAACGCGCCCACAGCCGACAACGAGGGTAGTGGCAACTGCCTCTACCACGCTCTGGCTGCTCTCAACCTTGGTGGCAAGCCTCGCAGCCACAGGCAACTACGCAGGTTCGTAGGCAAGTGCTTGACCGAGTTTGAGTCAGACTTCAAGGAGGTGTGGAAGCACAGCGGCGAGTACAACTGTGGAGGGCGCGAACGCGCCTGCACGTGGGAGAACTTCCTCGAGGAACAGTCCCAGAACGCCAGCTGGGGAGGTGTCCTGGAGATAGCTGCCCTATGCCGTTGCCTTAACCTTCGTGGATGGCTCCTCACCGACAAGGGCAAGCTGCACTCCATCAACCTTGAAGGTACCGAGGGCTTCTTTGCTTTGCGCTACAAGGACGATGCCAAGCACTACGTCGCCTACGTCGATCCTATTGAGCGCGAGTTTCAGCGGAGATACGATACACTGGGAGGCAAGTCGGCCGAGCAAGATACAGCTGTACTCCGCGGAGGCCTGCAAGTAAGAAGCGGCAACGCCCGGCTGTCACGGACTGCGCTTCTTCCCGTGGTGCCAGCGCCAGCGCTAGCAAGCCGCCAGCCAAGAAAGCAAAACTGGCCCTGACTGACTGTGCTTCCGTGGCTCGACCATGGACGAGGCCCAGTCACCTCATCACTGCGCTGGTTCCAGCAAGGACGAAGTGGTGTGGACCTGCAGCCTGCGCCACAAGCTTATCCGTGCCAGCGACAACACAGTCCTTTCATGGAGACGCACCAATCATATAGTGCAAGCGGTCAAAGGCACACCACAGCTAGCCGCTTCCATCAGATCCAGAAGCGCGCCCCGATTGTGCAGACCACAGCTGGGCGGCCGTTTGACCAGGTCTCTTGGGAATGTACCTGGCGTGCCCAGACGTTGCCACAGCTGGACCGCCGCTGCAAACGCCTTTGTGCAATGGCGCATATGCGTAGCTGCCCCAGTCGTCCTAAAAGACCTTACAATATGGAGCAGAGCCACAGAGACATGATCCGCGCATGTGTGCGGGTACAGCCGCCGCCGTGCGAGTTTTGTCCAGCGAGCGCAGAGCCGGCGTGGGCCGGCATTACACTTCTCTCCAGTTTGCCTCGGACCAACTTCGTGAACTTCGGCGCCTCAGCGAGAGCACGGACCACGAGCTACGCAGAGTGGTGCGAGACTTTGACACCCACCGCACCACCGCCTACACATGTGCTACTTGCTGCAGCTTTTGGAAGTGCAGAGGCGACCTCACAGCCGACCTTGAAGGTGCTTGAGCTCAATGTGAGGGACGCAGTGCCCGCGTTAAAAATCTCAGAGACCGAGGCGTTCGCCCCTTCTGGCGGATCTCACGAGCCTTCACGCGGAAGGCCTTGACTAAGGTTTGGGCGGCTAGTAAGAAGGAGATACGGTTCTCCGACAGCACCTTGGGCGTGCTGCTGTTCGCAAAGCTCGTCGTGACCAGAAGTCCTTGGCCTTGCGCCAGCGCGTCAGGGACGACCAAAGGGCCAAGGTCCTGAGGGAAGGCAAGGAACCCAACCCCGCACCATCTTTGTCTTCGCTGAGGGCTTCCACTATCAACATCAATGGCAGTAATCACTTTTGGAGCATGCTTGCGACCTTGCCCTCATTGCGTTTCAAGAGGGCGGCCTATTTGGTGCTGATAGGGGCAGCCGCAAGGGCTGAGGCACTTGGCTACAAGTTGTTCGTTCCTGACTTCCCTCCGCCGCGCAGAGGAGAACGAGTTCGAGGTGTCGGCTGGCTTGTCAGAAGAACCTTCCCCGCGGTTGCCTACAGCACGTACAATGCTGAGTATGGCAAGGCCTACGCAATCCAGCTGCGCAATACGATTTGGGTTCCCGCGCGGAGAAGGCCCACTGCCGTTGACGACGCTGACTTCCACAACTTCATTGACGGCCTCTTAGTGGTTGCAAGAGCCAGAGGACTCAGTTTGGTTTGCCTTGGCGATTGGAGTTTGGAGCCAGAGGAGCACCCAGGCGTCACCGTTGAGCGCCGTCTGTGGGCACTCCCTGACAGAAGATCCTGAATTTCTTGCTTCTACCAGATGGGACGGCCAACGTGCTATTTCACTACGGTTTTGGCGCAGCGGACGTTCAGCGCCAACCTCAGGCCTTTTGAGAGGGATCATAAAGGGTTGACTTCGAGTTCCGAATCCACATCAAGACACAGAGCGCCGCGACCTTGGACAGCGCCTCGTCCTTTACCAGGCCTGCTGAGGTCACGCCCAGCGCATGGCAGCAAGCGTTGCAGGGCCTGGGATTTGCAAGACTGTTCTCTTCCAGACCCTTAAACTGGCGGCGAGACAGAGTGGACTTGGTTCTCTTCGTTGGTCTCTGCGACTTATGAGGCGGCCATCTTCAAGTTGGGGGGCCCCGCCAGGACGGGTAACAGAAGCAAGGGAAGCTTGGCTAGCTTCACTGCTGCTACACGCGGCCGAACAGCGCAGCAGCAAGGCAGTTTCTACGAGCGACGTCTCCGATGGCTCCTTAGCAGACTCAGAGAGGCCACTCGGCAATGGAGGTGGGGCAGGTGCGACCAGCAACTCATCTCCAATGCTTGCAACTCATGGCCCACGCGCCTTGTGTGGATGGGATGGCGCAATGTTATGTTTTCCATTTTCGCACTTAATTCTATTAGACCTGATTTTGTTTAAAAAAAATCCTAAACAAGTCCTAAAAAACGTCCTCTGGGAAAAGTCCTCTGGCAAACCTACCCCAAACAGAAAGTCCTAAAAAATCCTAAAAAAGTCCTCTGGCAAACCCACCCCAAACAGAAAGTCTTAAGAAAGTCCTAAAAAAGTCTTAAAAAAGTTTTAAAAAAGTCCTTAACAAGTCTTAAAAACGCTTTAAAAATCCTAAAAAAGTCTTCTGGCAAACCTACCCCAAACAGAAAGCCTTAAACAAGACCTAAAAAAGTCATAAAAGATCACAAAAAAAGTACTACAAAAGTCCTTTGGCAAACTTACCCCAAACAGAAAGTCCTAAAAAAGTCCTTTAACAGGTTTTAAAAAATCCTAAAAAAGTCCTTAAAAAGTCCTAAAAAGTCCTTTGGCAAACCTACCCCAAACAGAAAGTCCTAAAAAAGTTTTAAAAAAGTCCAAAAACAGTCCTAAAAAAGTCTTCTGACAAACTTACCCCAAACAGAAAATCCTAAAAAAAGTCTTAATAAAGTATTAAAAAGTCTTAAAAAAGTCCTAAAAAAGTTTTCTGGCAAACTTACACCAAACAGAAAGTCCTAAAAAAGTCCAAAGTCTTTAAAAAAGGCCCAAAAAAGTTCTAATAAAAGTCTTCTGGCAAACCTTTACTTTTGTTGGAGGGAAGGGTAGACTTGCATCCTTCTAGGACTATTTGTTTGTTGTTTTAACTCTTCTAGGATTCTAGGACACTTTGATGGGGGTAGTTTTGCCAGAGGACTTTTTTAGGACTTTTTAAAGACTTTTTTAGGATTTTTTGAAGACTTATTTAAGACTTTTTAAAACTTTTTTTAGGACTTTCTGTTTGGGGTAGGTTTGCCAGAGGACTTTCTGTTTGGGGTAGGTTTGCCAGAGGACTTTTCCCAGAGGACTGTTTTAAGACTTTCTTAGGACTTTTTAAAACATTTTTTGTGTGATAGAATTAAGTACAAATGGCAAACATAAGCGCAATGCAGAGCACATTGTCGAGCAGGCCCTTCTCGAAACCGTGCAGAGTCACAAGAACCACATCAATGAGTGTGGCAAGCGCGCCACCAAGTGGGTCAAGGGCCACCCCACGATGCCGGCGTCTACCATCCTTGTGGATGAGGCCAACCCCGCCACCACGGACGGAGGCCTTCTGTGCCATCCGCAGTTTTTGTTTGGACCAGCGAGTTGGACAGAGTTCGAGCAGATCGGCTTGGCTTCCTGCTACCCAGGATTTAGTTGCAGCAGGTCACAAGCAGGCTGTGCACACGGCCCTGACGGCTGGACCGGTGACGATGTTGCTTGCCGAGGGCACTTTCGAGGTGTTTTGGGAGCTCCTGGGACGATGGAGCAACAGAGGCTCCTGGCCTCCAGCATGGCGGCGGATGCGCCAGGTGCACCTGCGCAAAGAGACCCAAGAATTTGAGGCCGAACTTGGACATGGCAGTTTGGTACAGGCTCTTCATGAGTGCCGTGCTGCGCCAGCCTGCTACGAGAGATTGGAGCGCGGCCATCGCTCCTGAGCAGTGCCACGGAGCTTTGAGAGGACGCAGTGTTAGCGCTGCCCTTGGACACCTGGCTGCTCACCCCAAGGGCAAGTCGCCTGCCATTGCTCTTGACTTCTCGAAGTGTTTTGACTCGGCGCACCCTTTGCTTGCTCTGAAGCTACTACGTCAGCATCGTTGGCCGGGCCCCTTGCTAGGCCTTCTGCAGCTTGGAAGAACTGTCGATAGGCAGTGTGCCACCGTGAGCTCTGCTTTGCTACAGGGAGACCCTGCCAGTGCTTTGGGATTGATGCTCATCCTCATCGATGCCGTTCGGGGCGTTTCTGCCACTACTCAGGTGGTTCAAAGCATTTACATCGATGACCGTTTGTTGGTCGCGGAGACAGTCCGCCAAGCTCTGCAGGCAAAACACTTTTGGCGACGTTGGAGCCAGAGACTTGGGCTCCGGGAGAACTTGGCCAAGCTCAAGGCCCTCGCCTGGGACTACCATCAACGCATTGACCTCTTGCGTAGAGGAGTCCCGCAGCAGTCCGTTGTTTCCGAGCTCAGTCCAGAGGAACGACAAAGAGTTGTCTGCTACGCGCCAGCAACGCATCGATGCTGCCCTGTATCGTAGTGAGCGCATAGTCAGGGCGCCAGTGGGCACGGCTGTGCGCGCCCATCTTTGCAGGACGCGGTCATCCCCAAGCTTGCCTTTGGATGGTGGTTCAAAAGCCTGCCTGCGAGAGTCCTCTCTATACCAGCTATCGTAAGGTAGCGTCTGTGCACCATATGGCCTCCAGAGCTCTGCGGGTCATGTTCGACGGCCTGGCAGCAGGTTTTCCAGGCCTTCAGAAGGGGTGCCAGCCACGGCCTTACCTGGCGCGCTGGCAGCAAGTGGATAGGTGTTGTTGGCAACAAGCTCAGTTCCTGGGGCTTTCGCTGGCGTGGCCCCTGGACTTTCAGGTCCGACGATGGCCGCCTGATCCACTTAACGAGGGATAATGAGCGCCAGATCCTGCGCCGTGTCCGTGAGGCATGGCGCGCTCACCATTGGCAGTGCTTCCTTGCGCGACAGCATCCTTCTTGCTGATGTGCCTTGGCAACCGCAACGCAGTAGATTTCGGCAGTCGCGGCCCCGCGCACCTGATGATCTGCTGCAAAGACGTTTGGGGTGGCAGCAGCAAGAAGCGGTTTACGATGAGGCTGTGTTTCGTCATCTCACTGAGGTGCGAACTTGGTTGCAAGCTCCCACCTCCAGGGGGCGCTGCAGATTCTAGTTGCTGCCTTAGGTGCCAAGGTCCTTGGGCCTAGCGTCTGAACCAAACGGCCAGTTGCAAACGCTGGCGTTGCCGCAGTTGCAAGCAGTGAAGCCTACACCTCCACGTGGTCACTGTGGGGCATGTCTGGATGTGGCAAAGTAGGCAAAAAAGAGCTTTGGTCCCTGCTGGTCAAAGCGAGTGATGAGAGATTAAGAAAATCAAAAAAGGAAATCAAGAAAGAATTGCAAAGCCTCTTCAAGAAAGATTGCAAAACAGATGGCTCAATGGGATGAGCAAGAAGATCGATGCAGTAAATTAAACTGTAGTTCACTGTACTCCTCAAGACGTGGCGAGAGGCTGCCTGACCAGCCCCCTTCCCTCTTTAGGGGTCTGACCCCCGAAGCTATATTGCTGTGGGGTCTGTTTTGGTTGCGCGGACCCCCCAAAAAGTTCGTTATTTGGGGATTGTTGGCGCAGACTGTTGGGACGTATGCTTCCCATATAGGAAATACCCGAAATGATATGCCTTGTGGGCTTTCCCAACAGGGCAACTTCTCTCGTGACTTGCTCGCGCTAAACATTAGCCCCACGGGCTCCCTAGTAGCTTCTGAGTTGCTTCCAGCGCATGGCTCTAGCGCAGCGTGCTGGCCATTGTTGACAAATGGATCGTGGATGGCTCCGGCGCCATGGCCTGATGAAGTACGTGTTGGCTTACCCACGCGTGTCTCGGAAAGTTTTCGGCGTTTGGATTTGGGATTTGGCACTTTGACTCACCCCGAACCCAAGTATGCCCCTTTGAACAACTCGCAGCAATGTTGGGTAGAAGAATCTAACATTTTGCTCTGTTTGTTAGTTGTTGCCATATCCAGCCCGGATCTGGGTAGTGGACCTGGAACTGCAGGATGTTCAGGTTTCATGGCCAGCATATGTGCCTGGGCATTTTGTATTTTCAACATATGTGCCTGGGGCTTGTGGATTCTTGCACGGAGCTCCACTGCAAACAATCTGTCTGTGCGTGAGCGCAGATGCAGAAAAGTCAGGAATCCACTTCAGGAATCCCTTAAACAACGAGGTGGAGTACTCCAGTAGTGCTTGCCTACCGGGCCAGACTGATGGGCCTTTGGCGAGGACACTTTAGATGCCTTAAAGCAGCCAGAACTGCTGCTCGCCGAAGGGCACTTAGGCGGAGACTTGCAAGGGTTGCGGCCCGAGTTCGGGCAGGTTTGCCCGGTAATCGCCTCAGTTGGTACGTGCATGCAAGGAGGAGCTTCTGCCGCTACGCGCTCATGCTGAGACCTTGTTGGGTAGGCCCTTGGGATTTCAGCCCCTACCTTGGATGTAGGATTGGTGAAGCGAAGAATCCCGGTCCTACCAACAGTACTGATTTTGAGCTTGCCAACTGTCTCATGGACGTTTTGCGAAACTAAAAAAAAAAGACCAAGGTGCTGAACAGGAAGACAAGCCCGAAGCCCCCGCAGGAAAGGGTAAACAGAAAGGTAAACATCCTCAAGTGCCGTCTGCTGCCTCGACACCTTCACTTGTGGATGTGTTGCTTCAAATTTTGAAAATTGCTATTGCCCAATCCTGGCAGGATGCGAAAGTGGCCAGGATCATGAGCGAAAAGCTTGAGAAGTGGATTACTTCCCGGTTCACCCACTCCCCCGCCCTAAATTGGGGAGCCGTCGCGTTACTTGGAGTGACCAACCGCCTGAGGTTTTCCCTCCGGACCCAGCTCCAAAAAGTGCGTTTTCTCAGACACGAGTGCAGACTGACCCCGTGCAAAAGGGGGTCCCAAGGGAAGGAGTCAAACTGTGGATCAGGTTTCAGGCCCGGCGTCCTCTGTCATGGGTGGTGCTGGCAAAGGTAAGGGCAAAGCCCAAAGCCCCAATCCTGACCAGCCTACTACTCAAAGACCTGATCCCAAACCGCCAGGTACGCTGCTAGAATTGTTGCTTCTGAGTGGGACGAAGGAGTGCAGCTCACTACTGTTCCACAAGTACGTAAAGCTCTGCAGGACGCACAGCCATTGTCTGGCAATGTCAGTATCTGTCGCGATGCTCGTGCTGAGGAGGAGCTGCAGGACTTGTTCAATGCTTATGCTCCCCAAGGTCCCCTTCGTTTGGCCTGTGTTGCCAAGGATGACGCGGTCGCGCCCTCTGCTGCAGTTTGGTGGGACTAGAAGAGCCCTGAGTCCGCAAGGCTCATGCGTGTCAAGCTGTCCGTCAAGCAATTGGGCGATGAACCCAGCCCCGACCTCAAACCCCCAAGCAATGTCAAAATCAACTTGGGCTCGGGAACTCCCATGGTTATGTTAGATTCCTGGCGCCTGCTCACGATCGCTCCCTTGCTATTGGCAAGGGTGCTAAAGATGATTTCGCCAGGATTATCGCTGAAGTTGCCAAGGTCACAGGTTGCAGAGCCAGCGTTCTCATTGGAGGATCCTGGCAGAAGGTCACAGTTGCGGTGATGTTCTTATAGGGCACATAAGACTCCCTGCGCGTTGGCTGACAAGATTGCCCATCAGAGTGGCCATAGGGAATTTTCAGTTCTGTTTTGATCATAGCGCCCCGAAACTTGATGTGGCTTGGATTCCCAAGGACAGGAACTTTACCCGTGAAGATTATTTCATGCTTGCCCAGTCGCAGAGCAGCGCCCGTAAGTGTCAACTTGTTCTTCGCCAGGGAGGTGGGAATGACATTGGGCTGCCATGATCCTAGACCTGTTTCTTGGATTGTCTATGGAGCCCCCAAAGGTCGGATTGGTGAAGATGTTGATGCGTTCCTGAAGGATCAAGGATGGGTTTCCATTCAGATCCTTACTCGTAAGCGAAGCTCTAAGAAGAAGAGCGCGGTCCTGATTTGGATTGTCAAGGCTCTTCGTCCCCAGAACGTTGTTCAGGATACTTCATACATGTATGCTGATGTGACCTCCTGCGTCACTGTAGCTCTCGAAGGCTCCAGGCGCAAACCCTCCTCTGCAGTGTCCGAAAGAGTTCCTGGCCCGAAGAAAGTGTGGAATTCTTCTGTCACTAATCGGGCTGAAGATGTTGAAGCGACTCTGCCTGATTCTGACGAGGAAACTTGTGTGGCTCCTGCACTTCCTGCTCTTAAAGCAACTACTTGTAAAACCAGGACTGAACGAGACTCTGGTCGCCAAAGGTTGAGATCCCCTAAGGACCGTCATAGACCGGAACGTGAAGAAAGTGACCCGGACGAGCTGCTCTTTAAGCAGTGTCCAGGATGGCGTTTTGTTGATAGTGGTGGTTCCGGTGATTGCGGTTTTCGAGTTATTGCCCGGGGTATTGCTGAGTCCCAAGGCAAAGTCCTTACTGCGGCGCAGTTTGCTTCTGAAGCTGCCAAACTCCGCCTCCTGGCTGTAGGACACCTGAGCAAACACTCTAAATCTTTTGAGCCTTTCTGGGCCACTGACCCTGAGGAGCTTCCCGAACATAGAGCTAATCGTGAGCCTGCTCAGTGCTTCAAGAATTACACACGCAAGGCTTCCTGTCGTGAGTTTTGGTTTGATGGGATGCTGGCCGAGGCTTTGTCGGCTCGTTTGGGGACCCCTCTTGTTATTTGGACTTTCAATGAGACTAGTCATCACTGGCAGAGATCGGTTACTGCTCCGTGGTTTGAGGGAGGCCGGGCGCAAAGGGCACTTAAGGCACCTGCTGCTGTTTCTCTTGTTTTGAGATCGGGGCATTATAGAACGCTTTGCCCACCTGAACAAGGCATTGAATGTCCTGAACCTTGGATGTGTGAAACTGAGCGTCGACCTAGATCCTTCTTTCGGGGTGCTGGCCTTCGCTTGCCATCTCAGACCCCTCCGAGGGAGGGTCCTGCTAATGCTATTTGGTGCTCCAAAGGCCCTTCTTGTAAGGCCTCGGAGGGATTGGGGTGTCGTAGTTCCTGCCGTAATTCTAAGGCCTCGGGCTTGAAGCTTCCGTCCTGCGCCCCTAAGCGGCATAAGATGAACTCATGTGAGCTCCTTTCAGTTGCTTCCATGACCCCCGCTAGGTGTAAGACGCACCATGCTACTTGTACACTTGCCCCTGCTCATTCTGAAGTAGGCACTGAGGCCCTTTCCGAAGCTGACCCTGACAGGGCGGTCCATAAACAAAAGGCCCCTATTAGCCGGATATGGACTTGCAGCTTGTGTCTATGTAGGTTCGAGTCTAAGGAACCTGGCCGCAGTTGAGTGACATGAGAACTAGCCATCTTGCTGCGACCCTAGAACCGTTCCAGGGATACAGGAAGGGTGCACTCATGCTACGGTGACCAAAAATGTGCCCATGGAGCTCAGGAAATGGACTTGCCCCTTCTGTGATGGGGGGCTACCAGAGGGGCTGACCCTGCATGCTGTTAAGGTTGCTGTTTCTGAACATTATGCTACCAGGCACAAATCCCGTGACACCTCACTCAAGGCTTTCCACAAAGCTAGAGCCGCTCAGTGTCAGAAAAACCCTGCTCTGCAGCCTGCCCTTAAAGCTGGCAGGGCGCGGCTTGCTCAGGCATTCCGGCGAAAAGCTGAAGATGTTGCAATGCTTGCTCCCAAGGGTTCTGGTCATCAGCTTGTTGTATGGCAGCCTCACTGGCCTACGTGGCCAACCAGGAAGAAAGGGGCGCAGAAGAGAAGGGGCACCTTTGTTACTTGCAGGCTTTGTCACCAAATTGGGGATAGTAGAAAGTGGAGTGCTCCGTGTGTTGGTTTGCTTGGGCCTCGGTGTGGAGCGCAGCGGGCGTTGTGGAAGCGCATCAAGACGTTTCCCGAAAACCTTCAGTCCATCCTTGCTTTGTGGAACAACGACGTTGGTGACGTTGATGATGCTATGAGTCAAGGCGTCGCTACTGCCAAAGCTGCGCAAGCTGGTCATGACGTCGCGTGGTTTGCCCCTGATTGGAAGAGTTGGCCTCTCACCGCTCAGCATAGGTGTCGCCTGCTGACTTGCTGTCGGTGTCTTCGGATCTCCAACGCTGATTGGCTTGATAAGTGTCGAGGTCTGGATGCCACCTGCACCGTTGACATGTGTGAGCGGGGGAAGAAAATTAAAAGGACGAAGCACAATAAGAATCGCCTTTTGCAAGTTTGGGGTTTGACTGAGCCTGAGATTGATAAGCGTTTGCTGCCTGCTGAGAAAGTTGCATCTGCCAGCAAGCGAGCTGAAACCTGTCACCTTCCCTTTTGCAAGTCTGAGGCCGGCAACAAGCTGCCGGGTCGCTGGCCGGTCACCTTATTTTGGCTAGCTAGCGACCTCTTAAATAAGGTGACCGCCGGCCGGTCACCTCATTTGAGAGGTCGGGAAACCTTTAAAAGATGCTCATGCTGACTGCTTAACAGGTGTGAGGGGGGAGGGGCCGGGGTCAATGAAAATGGGGGGTCGGAGAAGGTTTCTGGGGCGAGATGGTGGTTTGTTGGGCGCTCCGGAGGAGGCTCGGGAAGGTGTCGCGCCCGGAAAAGCGCTGGGTATTAAGTGCTGGCCAGCCGGTCGTCTGTACCTCGCCAGCACGCAGGAAGCTCACGCGTCGATTGGCTCATGTTCCTTCCCGTAGCTCGGGCGCGCGTTCTCGTTGGTTCCCGCTACGTCCGGCCCGGTTCCGGTTGCACGCCCGGCGGTTCCCGCAGCGGTTACTGTTTCACCCGGCCCTGGTTCCGGTTACCCGTGGCCCGGTTTCCGTTTCACGGTTCCCTTTACGCCCCGGCCGTTACAGCCTACACCCACCATCCTTACCGACCCTCCTGTATGGCCAGTTTTAGAGACCACGAGGACACCCCCCCAAAAGAAGCCTCATTTCCCGAGATCAGCACAATTTGACCGCATGTTGGGGTTCCCCTCCCTTCGTTCAAGACGAAAGCTTGAATGAGCTTTCGTCGTTATCAAGGGCCAGGGGGTGATTATCTAAAAAAGTACGGGCAGTGGATTGCGGTATTTGTATGTACGCGCTTTCGGTGTTGAGACCACCCGAGGTTCCTAAGTAGTTTTGGTTTGGATTTGTTGTGGATACTTTTGGACGGGAATAGAACTACGGCTCAAGCAAAAACTACATGTGAGCTCCTCCGGAATTTGCAGTTCGCGTGCTTGGCAAAGATTAGCGTTTAGAGGGATGCGGCAAAGCCCCACTCCAAAATCGAGCTCTCCACATTGTACATCCCATGCTGGCCCCCGAAAATTAATCGAGCTGGCAGGCACACTTCTCGAGCGATTCGGCCCTGTCACTGGGCACATATCGGGTTGAGGATCATTGGCGTTGCCTCCGGCTGTTGCAACGCTATGTATGATGATGGGTCCATTGTTAAGCAAAATTGTTTGGAACCTTGAACAACCCCGTTTTTCAAAAGTCCCTTTTGGAACTATAGGTCAATGGTTGAACCTGGTGAAGTTCAAGTGTTAGGGTTCACTGCTACGGATAAAGGATGATGGTCTGGGATTTACGGTTTTTGGGTGTCGTCTGTGTCCGTTTTGGGTTTCATTTTTTTGGGGAGAAGTGCGTGAGGCCATACATTTTCAGGATTCCGAATCCAAGTGAAACGACGTGCCTTAGTGGCGAAAACAACGTTTCAAGGCCCCACACGAAATCAATTTCGGAATTAACGCGCTGTTCCCAGATGTTGCAAAAACATTTCTGTTTGAAAGTATGTTGTCGACACATGCAATAAGACAAACCCATACTTCCACCATTCAATATGGCCAGACCATGTTTCTGGGTGCCCTGAGATAGACTGTTGCGTCATGCGTATGTGCAATATGGTCTTGTGAGCTGATTTCAGTGATCATGTGATGGTCCCGCATATGAACATCGGACATGCAAACTCAGGTGAATGTCCAATCAGGACTACCATGTGTTTGGGGACTCTTTGGCTTTCTCTCACCTGAGAACTCATATGGTTGCCCCCCCTAGGCATGTTATGCTTCCTAGGATGGGTGGGGGTGCCCCCTCTAGATCGGTTAGACATACGGTGTATTTGTTAAAGCAGCTGGGGCGCATTCACGAGCATGAACTTTGTCTGCCAAGTCGTAGGCAGGGTTGGCTTGACAGATTGATATACCTTTTTGTTTGCAAGTGTTGAAGCATGAAGCCTTGGGCCGCGTAGGGCTGTCACCCCCGTGCTTCTCCAGGACTACTAACCTTTGGGGCTATCTGGGTGGCTGCCGCGGCCGGTATCAGCGCGCCATGGAACTACACCATGATCCGCACCCTGCCATGCATCAAGCAACATGCAAACACCATCCACACTTTTGCGTCGCTACTCATAGACTTGTTGCGATGTGCCTTCGTTCCACACATACAACTTGAGGTGATTCCGAAGCAAAAGCAGTGTGTTTTATTGGGTTCCCTGGGTGTTTCTTTGTTTCAATAGAATGAGGAGTGGAGCGAGCTTGAATAAGAATCTATGATTATTGGGTGTTTGTTTTTGCTGCTTTGTGCTGGTCAGCATCATCTCCATGATGAGAACAGCCGATCTGGCAACAGGTTTCTTCATCGGCTGCGCTGGTGCCACGCCGCTTAGCACAAAGGGTTTGTTTTGGGCGTGGGGCGATTATGGTTTCAGAGGGTTTTGGGCAAAAAAACGCCCCAAATTTTGGGGATGTACCTGGGTTGAGGCTATTAATTACGGAGGCATGCCATGCTGAGCATGGGGGACTGATGCGCGCCAGCAATTCAGGTCACGACCGCGTTTTTGCTCAACCCTTAGTTGCTTAGGAAGTTGGAGGCGAGGTTAGACGGCTCACCCTTGTCGTTTTCAGTGTTCGGAGGCATCGTCATTGAGGTAGGTGTTTGCGTGTCGGGAATGAGGGTTTAGCCCAAAATGCACACTGTTTGAGAGTTTGTGCTGAGCGCTGTAAATCCATTGTTAGCATTCTCTTTGCCATTTCTTTGTACGAGCATAGAAAGCTTTCGGAAGTGTTCCGCATCCGGCGTGAAGTTTTGAACCATTTACATGTATCCCCCTGCGCTCAAGTCCCAAAAACAAAACGTCAGCACAATGCAAATGTGGAGGTTCGTGACCAACCAGTTCTGGTGCTCTCTGATGTTTGCTCCCAATGTGATTGGCACTGCGAACGCCACGGCGGCCGGATGGGGCAACCTTGGTGGTGGTGTCACTTTGCTTCAGTTGCTTTCTGGGTTGAACATACGGTTTTAGGGTTTGGGCTTGAGGGTTTAGGGTTACCTGAAAAAGCAGGTCGCCTCGTGTGTATGCGGGCGCTGTTTGGTTCAGGAAACACTGTCAGGTTGAGGGTTCTGCATGCAATTCGTCAGGAAGTGGTTGGGTGATTATTACAGTTGTGTGGGGGTTTGCATAAACTGGCAACGCCAATTCTGGACCCCTAATACATTATATCCTTTCATAGAAGTTCACAGAAGAGGCACCAATTTTCGGAAGCCCCCATATACTGGGGTGTCATCAGTACACGGATGCTTGCCTGATCTTTGCTTCCATTTTTTGGATCATTTGGTTTGCGCGGGTGCCCTTCAGGGCACTGCAAAGGTGCATGCAAACTTGTTTCAAGGGCACTGTATCTACATTCATGTCAAGCCGGGGCCGCCAGGCACGTATTTTTGCGTCGCCGAAAGCATGCAAGCGTTTGCAAAGCAAGAAACTTGAAAGGGAGAGACAGTGGAAAACCGTAATTCTTTGAAATCAGCATGGCTGAAAGTTGAACGTGAGATTACCTCGTCTTTCTGCTACGATGCCCGTGCATTTGGAAAATATGGAAATTTGTGCAGCAGAGCTTCGGACTACAGGAAACTCAGGAAACTTTAATTTCTCATGTGAGCAAATTTTATTTTCAGCAAATGCATGCCTGTTATTTGCATGATGAGCATTCGGACTTGCAACAAAAACTTTTTTTGTTAGCTTGATGATGAACAAAAAATTCAACGCCCGATTTCAGGATGCACTAAGTAGTGCGCAGAAGCAATTGTGTGGACAGTGAAAGAACTTCCCGTCCCACAGGGCGCACTGAGACAATCCACGTGGTACGCCTGGGCCAAATCCCCGAACTAGTGCATTTTTTTGCAGACGCTTTGGTCATGTTATTTTCCACTTCAACTTTGAGTACATGAACTGGCAGATAAAGGTGATGATCACCGGGATAAATTTTTTAGTTTGCATCTAGCGGCTCCAAAGTTTCAAGCGCGTCAGGATTGGCGTGTTGTGGGGTGCATGCGAAAACGATTCAAATACCGGTATCAATTCTCCAGCAGTTCGTTCCCTCAGCTACACACTGATCATCGAAAAAGGAGATGATAGCACGCTGCTGGCTTTGTCTGGCCCTCTTTTGGGCGGCTGTGGAATTTCGACCACGGGTTGGAAGTCAGCTGATGGTGTCATTAAAAATTGTGTTCATGTCACAAGTCTCTTGCGAAATGGATCAGTGCCACCGGTTTTTCACCAAAAAAGGAGCGTGGGAACTTCAGTCATCTTGATCGCGATCGCTTTTCTCGTGCGCCAGGGTGCTTTGCAGGCTGGTTTGACGCAATGAGTTTCTTGAGTATGGTAACCTCCCCACCTTAAACCTCGAGTCTTGGTTCCTCACGTTCGTGTGGCGCAGGCCGGCGCCTGATACGACTGAGACGAGTTTTGAAGACGTACTCGCTGATCATCACTATCTTGCGCAAGATAGCCCTTAGTGTGCTGTGGGCGACTGGAATTGGACCCCTGATGAACATGTGTGACGCCAAGGGATGAGTTAAACGCTTGTGTTGCGCTTGATGGGGCAGGTGACCGTAGACCCACCCACAGGGAAGGAAGAACCATAGATTACCTTGTTGCTCAGAACCTGTGTGCGGAAGACCCCAGCCTCGATGATGAAATTTATGGTGAACATTTTTTCTTTTCGCATCAAATTCTAAATTGATCAGCCCCTCAGTAGCCGGCAAATGCTGTGCCCCACCGTGCAATACGCCGTTCCTCAACAAATGTCCAGTCAAGACTGGAAAATAACTGTGGCACAAGCCTGGGGAAAAGAGGTCATCGCTGTTAGCACCGCAGAGCAGGAATGGAAAGACTTCCGCTCACACAGTGAAGAAGCGTGTCGTGTGGCCAGTCAAAGCAGTGGATGTTTTCGTCGTCCCCCTGTTCATAGGCCTAAGGGTTCCTTCCCTTTCTTTGTTCAAGCTTTTGATTCCCGCAAGCATCCCATGCGCCAAGTATTTGCCTCGCGCAGGATAGCAAAATTCTGTGGCAGGGTACGGGATCTGTGTAGGCTCCTTGCCCTGGATAAGGATACCCGCACCATTATGACCAAGCTTGTCACTTCCTGGCCCCGTGCTGTTCCCCGTGACTGTCCCTGGCCCAGAGTTGAAGAGCACACACGCAGAGTCCTGGACGAGTATGCGCAAGCTGAAACAAGCAGGGCCCTGCAGGCTTGGCGGGTTGAAATGGCCAAATGTGGCCGCCGAGCCACGCGGTGGCTTCAAGAAAATCACATCGCTCCCACGCCCTCTCTTTGGATTGAAACTGAGCGCGGTGATATCCCTGATGGCAAGCAAAAAGTTTTCAATGGTTCTAAGCTCGGATATGTAAGCAATTGCGTTGGGGGAAATTTCAAGGCGTTACCGGAGTAGACCCCCGGTTCAAGAGCCAAACCAAGCCGTAGATGCTTGGGCTCAGGCTGTTGGACCCGCGCCCGAGCTCGTATGGCAGCAGCTTTCTGGCGAAGCTGTAGCCGCCAACATGGCTGGCAGCGGCGCGGGGCCATGTGGGTGGTCGGGCAGTGAAGCTGCTGCCATGCCCTTTCCTGCCTGGAATGCACTTGCTGCTTTCGTGCACCGCTGGTTGCAGCGCGGGAGCTCCCTGCTGTCTTTGCGCACATGAGACAGGTGCACGTGCCAAAACAGGGTGCCCTTGTTCAAAAAGGCTGTGCCGATGTCGCCAAACTCAGACCCATCGTGGTGCAGAGCATTGTGTGGAGGATCATCTGTTCGGCCCTCATAAGGCGCCAAGCTACCCGTCAGTGGGTTCTTCAATGTGTGCTTAACACTTGTTATGGTGGACTCAAAGGGCAGGACGCCCTCCAAGCCATCATGTCCTTGGCTGAGCATCATTCCGAAGGCAAAGGTCCTGTAGTTTCATTAGACCTCGAGAAGGCTTTTGATGCCGTGGATCCTGCCTTTGCCTTGGCCGTTCTCAGACGTGCCAGCGTCCCGAATCAGTGGATTTCACTTGTCCGCAAGATTTGGATGCAACAAGCGCGATGGCTCCAGTATGCTGGACACACACAGACACACGAGCAGCCTGCAGTTGTGTCGCGCAGCATACTTCAAGGATATGCCTTCAGTCCCTTAGCGCTCATACTCCGTTTGGCCGCCCCTGTTAAGGATATCGAGAGTCATGGGGCTGTGAGCGGCCTGCTGCAGTTCAACTTTGTGGATGACAAAGCTGCCTCCTGTCGTTCTGCCGCTCAGGCAAACCGCTATGTGCAGAGATGGACCAGATGGCTTGCCACTGTCGGCCTGCTTGAAATGGGAAGATGCCAATCTTAGCCATTGACAGGTACCGCAACGAGGTTTGTAGGCTCGGCTTCAGCCTTCGCAGCCTTAAAGATGTCATCCGTGTGTTTTGCGTGGACCTCACTGCCCAGATCCGTGACGTTGTAAGGCCCACTGCTGACAAGCGTTCCCATGAGGGCCAAGCAATTGCAGCGAAGCTTTGTCGTATGCCGGCATCCCTGGCTGTTAAGCGTAAGCTTTGGTCATCCCGTGTCTTGGGAAAGATTGCTTGTGGACGAGGTCTCCATTTGCCTCATGCTGATGAGGTGTCTGATTTCTCCGCTGTGTACAAACGGATCACCCGTAAGCCCCGCCTTGCCTCCCCTTGGCTCATCTCTCTGCTTGAAAGGCCCAGTCAAAGCTACGAGTTCCGAGCTCGTATGCAGGCCACAAAGGCACTCTGCTGCCAGGCTGCAACGACCCATGATATGTGGCAGGGTGAAGTCCGCCGAGGCAGTCTTGCATCCCACTCTGGGTGGTGTGCCCACTGGGTGGTGTGCCCTTTGCATGCCAGAGGCCTTATTGAAAATTAGTGGAGTGCTGAAGAACCTTGGGTCTGGTTGCGCTCGGAATGCGGCCGTTTAGATTGGAGAAGGCCCCCTAAGCCCGTGTCTGAGCATTGCCTTCGCGGATCTTGGCCTTCCTTAATCAAGATCGGCACGAGCTCTGAGGCTTCCTTTGGCCAAGCTACTGTGAGCGCACAGTTAAACGCGCGTCGGAGGCTTTCCGACTCTCTGTGCAGCGTTTCCGAGGCATCCTTACGGGTGCTACGTGTTCAATGGCTATGCAAATAGCCATGCGCCATCTTGATGTGGGCCGCTGCTGTTGGTGCAGTTCAGATGTCCCGCCCAGTTGGCATCACCTTGCCGGGCAATATCCCTACTTTGCACCCAGTAGGCCCCCGTGCCCGAACCCTAATGACTTCTTGCAATCCCGCTTCGGCTTGAAGCAGGGCATTTTGGGAGACGGCAAGCATGCAGGCAGTACAGCCGCAGTATATTAGTTGGAGCTGGTGGCTAGCTGCCATTGGTCCGAAGGCTTTTCGCACCTTTTCCAACAACGACTCTGGAGATGCAGCCAGGATTTTGGCATGTGCGTACGGAGAAAAAGCACGCAAGGCCAGAAGCTGTTGCTGCCGGAAGCCTCGTTGTAGAACTTGGGAGGCGCCCTTGACGTTTTCTACCGTTTCACTCAAATGCGCGCCTTGACCGTTTTTCTACCATTTCACTCAAGTGCGCAAGTTCTGTGCCGCTACTTCGCAGAGGTCCTGTTGACGCTTTAGAAGGCCTTGCCAACCTGCTTGAGAAAGGAAAAACTAAATTCACGGCCACCAGTGAAGCCGTATCCAAACGAACAAATCGTGAAGGATCTGTTTGACATGCTTTACGGGCGTCCAGCAAGCAGTGCAGGAGTTGCGTTTATTGTGGTCCGTAAGCACCCGCGCAGGAAGCTTTCATACGAAAGCGCCGATAATCATCTTGGCAACATGACAGTGGCTACACCTTCCTCGAAGGTATCCGAGCAGCGCGATCAAAGCGAGTTTGGTGCCTGGTTCATACATGTCGAGAGGGCGGACGATGCTGCAGAGATAGTCGCTCTGATCGCTTCAACAGGCGGACGTTCCTGTGCGATTGTGATTGTGGACGGCCCGCAGATGTTTAAGCCTGGGAGGTAGCCCGCGTTGGAGAACCTAGAACCTTCACTCGCGCGTCTGCTACCTCCCCACCCCCTCCCAATCTTTCCGTCGTCCATCGACGTAGCTCCTGGCCTACCTCTCGGGTGGCCGTCTGACCTCTCAGATTGTTAGCGGGCATCCTCGATGCTGGGCATTACCCATAGCCCTCCTGTGCATCATCCGCGTGAGCCTAAGTGTGGCTGTTCGGACTCAAGCAAGCTTCCCAGCGTAAGTGAGCACTCGTGCCAACTTAGAGTTGAGAGCCTGAGCTCAAATGCTCCTTGCGTGTTGCACGAGCTTGAAAACTTGTTGTTGACCATCCTGATGTATGCAGCAGGAGGATGGCTGTGCAGCACCAAGCAAATGAAATCCAGCTGTGCGCACATGCGTGTGCGTCGACACCGCGATAATCGTAAGTGCGTCCCCGCAACCGGCCACAGACGCTTGTCTCAGGCAGGACTGCTTTAAAGGTCGTAAGGCCGGTGACTTGTGGACCGTTAGAATGCTTGCCCGTAAGCCTGCAAAATGCGACTTGTACCGTCCCAGCATGAAGGGTGGCAAGGGCTGCAGCGTTGAGATTCAGATTTCATCATCATCTCGGAGCCCCAGCGCAAGGATGAAGCATCAACTCATTTTGCTTGAGTTTGCCGCGAACGCCATTCTCTTTGTGGAGGTGGTGCCGGCCGTGCTGTCACTAGGCGCACGCGTGAGGAGCAACAGTGGGGCGAGACTTGGCGCGCAAGCTGGGAATGGGATGCAAACTGGGACAAACAAGCCTCCGCCGCTGAGGATTGCCTCGCCCAAGTCCTGTAGCGTACACTGCGGCAATGGCAGGAAAGACAATCGCAGTACGCCGAATTAGGGGATCAGGAGCTGCAGTCCACCCAGCAGTGCCCTAAACAGTCCAATTACCCCCCTAAGCCCTCGCTTGCATCTAAACTCCTGAATCTGCTCAATCATTGTGTGGCGCAGGGCACCATAAGGTACTCCGCGTGTTGGGTTGCGCTCGACGGGACAACAGCGGTGTAAATCATAATATGCAGTACTTATGGCCCAGTAACCAAGCCCACGGTCACCGTGCAGTGTGAAAAGGAATGGCCCCAATTTCCCAAAATAGCCAAACCCCCAGTCGGGGAGCTTGACCCCAGTGAGGAGTGCATCGTCCGCCCTAACCTGTGTGTTGCTGCAGCCTCAACCAAGCAACCAACGTCAAGGCTGGATGTCGCAGGTGCTTCACCTGCACAAAGCGCGCCCATCAGTGGAGGACCAAAGCCCAAGTCCTCAAGCGCGCGTGTGATTGAGTGTGGTCATGGCTGGAGCAAGAGCACTGCGAGTCAAAGAACCGCCTTTGGGCTTGAATGAACGCCAAGTGGCGACGAGCTGTCGCCAAACAATGGAATTTCACACTCAAAGCAAAACGCGCGCTGAGGTGCCAACCCACAAGGCTGATTCCTGGGTGAGAGACCTCACTCAAGAGAACATCCACCCACACCCTGGCCCATCTGTAGCTGTGTGGTCCCTGAACTTCCAGGGCGCGCTCATGCGTGGGATTTGCTTAGAAAGCTGAAAGTGAAACAGCTCAGGTGGTTGCGTGGCGGGAGCCCAACTTCACCCCGACACAAGCTGTGCACTTCCTCATGAGGTTAAACCTCAGTAAGTATCGTGCTTGGCACCAGCCTGGCAGCCGCCGCAGCACTAATCGCGGAGGCTTAGTCGTTGCTGTCCGCGACGATGTCCTGCCTCGCTCTGTCACCAGTCTGTAGAATAGTTCGGTAATCTCCTCACCCTAAATCTTGAATCGTGGTTCCTCACTGCCGTTTCCTCACTGTCGTTTGGCACAGACCCGCGCCAGACGCTACTGAGACGAGTTTTGAAGACATACCTGCTGAACAGCGTTATCTTGCCGCGTGATCGCCCTTGGTGTGCTGTGGGCGTTTGGAATTGCGCCCCCGATGAACATGTGTTCCTCCAAGGGGATGAGTTTACCGCAAGTGTTGCTCTTGATGAGGCAGGTGATCCTAGACCCACCCACAGGGCAAATAGATCACAACCTCTGTTCAAGCGTCGCGTGCTGTGCCCCACTGCGCAATACGCGGCCCCTTAACATTTGTCCAGTGAAGACTGGAAAACAGCTAACAGTGCCACAGAACAGGAATGGAACGACTTCTGCTGGCATACTAAAGGGAAGTTCCGTGTGGCTAGTCAAAGCAATGGCTGTTTTCGCCCCCCACCTGTGCATAGGCCTAAGGGTTCCACGCCTTTCTTTGTCCAAACCTTTGATTCCCGCAAGCATCCCATGCGCAAATCATTTGCCCCGTGTATCATGGCTAAATTCTGTGGTAGAGTACGCGAATTGCGTAGGCTCTTTGCACTCCATAAGGATACCCGTCAAGATTGCCTCTTCTTGGGCCCGTGCCGTTCCCCCTAGCTGTCCCTAGCCTAAAGTTGAAGAGCACGCCCGCAGATTCCTTGATGAGCATGTGCAAGCTGAAGCCAGCAAGGCCCTGCAAGCTTGGCGGGCTGAATGGCCAAATGTGGTGAGACGAGCGTGCTGAAATCCCTGATGGCAAGCAAACAGTTTAGCTCGGCTATATAAGCAATTGTGAAAATTTCAAGCGTTTACATGCTTTTTGGCAGCGCTACTGGAGCAGGCCCCCTGTTCAGAGACAAAACCAAGCTGTAGATGCTTGGGCTCAGGCTGTTGGGCCCACCCCGAGCTTGTGTGGCAACAGCTTTCTGGTGGAGAGTTAGCTGCTGTGGCCGCCAACATGGCTGGCAGCAGCGCAGGGCCATGGAGGTGGTCGGGCAGTGAAGCTGCAGCCATGTCCCTGACTGCTTGGAAGGCATTTGCCACCCTTGTGCACCGTTGGTTGCGGTGAACTTCCTGCTGTTTTTGCGCCACATGCGGGTGCACGTGCCAAAGCAGGGTGCCCTGTGCCAAAGCAGGGTGCCCTGGTCCAAAAAGGCTGTGCCGACGTCGCCAAACTTAGGCCAATAATGGTGCAGAGCATCGTGTGGAGGATCATCTGTTCGACCCTTGTAAGATGCTAGGCAACCCGCGAGTGGGCTCTTCAGCGCGTGCCTACCACTTGGTATGGTGGACTCAAGGGGCGGGATGCCCCACAAGCCATCATCTCCTTGGCTGAGCGCCATGCTGATCGCCATGCTGAGCACAAAGGTCCTGTTGTGGTTTGTGACATTGTGGATCCTGCCCTAGCCTTGGCGGTTCTCAGACGCACCGGCGTCCCGAATCAGTGGATCTCACCTGCCCGTAAGATCTCGATGCAGCAAACCCGATGGCTCCACTATGGTGGCCACACGCGCGAGAAGCCAACAGTTGTGTCGTGCAGAATACCTCAAAGTGCTGCCTTCAGGCCCTTAGCACTCATTCTCCTCTTGGCCCTTGGCCGGCCCCAGAAAGGCTATCAAGAATCATGAGGCTGCTCGCGGCTGCTAGCAAAACTTGCTGCAATGCAATTTTGTGGATGACCGAGCTGCTTCCTGTCGCCCTGCCGCTTAAGCGTATCGCTATGTGCAGATGGGCGTGATGATCTGCTAGCTTCGGCCTGTTGGAAAGTGCGGGAAATTGGAAATCCTGATTACTGACAGGTACCGCAACGAGTTTTGTAGGCTCGGCTTCGGCCTCGGCAGCCTTAAAGATGTCATTCCTTGTCTTGGGCGTGGACCTCAGTGCCAAAATCCGTGATGTTGTAAGGCCCACTGCCGACAAGCGTTCGCACGAAGGCCAAGCAATTTCAACTAGGCTTTGTCGCACGCCGGCGTCCCTGGCTAATAAGCGCAAGCTTCGGTCATTCTGTGTCTTGGGAAAGATCGCTTGGGAAGTGGCTTCCATTTGCCTCGAGCTGATGAGGTGTCTGATTTCTCTGCTGTACAAACGGATCACCCGTAAGCCCCGCTTTGCCTCCCCTTGGCCCACTTCCCGCCCAGTCAAAGCTACGAGTTCCGAGCTGGCATGCGGGCCACAAAGGTGCTCTGGCGTGCCCAGCTGCAACGACGCGCGCTGCGGAATGTCCGTATCCGTCAGAACACGTGGCAAGGTGAAGTCTGCGGCTGGCTTTCTAAGTTAGGGTGCTGATGCGCCTTGGGTTTGGCTGCGTCGGGATGCAGGCGTTTAGAGTGGAGTAGGCCCCCGAGGCCCCAAGTCTGAGCATCGCCTGTGCGAATCCTGGCACCGTGTCCAATTTCGCGTGTTTCTTAATCAAGATTGACACGAGCAAGCTACTCTGAGCGTTGCAGTCACGCTTTGGATGCCGCAGTGTGGACTACGAAAGGCGTGTCCTGCAGCACTTTGCTGTAGTCCGCCAAGCAGTCCTTGATGCATACTATGCCCGCACCCCTCAAGTACATGCCTGGGAAGAAGGTGGCTTGCTGTGAGGCGTGTGTGGCAACGGTGCCAAAAGGTGCCCTATCCTCAAAAGCTTGTGACGCGTGTAGTTGCCATGAGAAAGCCTCCATTCGTGCATCTGCTCCCTCCCGTAGCTCGCGGCCTACCTCTCCGCAGGTTACTTCCGCAGATTCCCTTGTGGGGGTAGCCGCCATGAGGAAACCTTTACTCGCGCGCTTGTCTCCCCACCACCCCCTCTCTGTCTGTCGTTCATCGACGTAGCCCGTGGCCCAACTGTAGCGGGTTACCTCCGCCGGTTACCTTGCCGGGGGAGGATAGGGGATATACGGGGTACAAGCTGTCTTTTTTTGCAGACTGCTCCTGTTCCCAGCTTTTTGTCCGTTTGATGGTATGAAGGTTTGAAGGTCCAAGCTATCGGCTGCGCTTTACAACCTTCTGCGTGCTAAGAAGCTGGGTGTAGCATGCAAGGTTATTGTATGCTGACCTGATCAAAATGGCGAGTGCAGAGTGCAGACGGTAGTGCAAGCATGCTTGTGTTCCCCCTCAAGCACATGCATCGGAACTCCAGCGCTTTCAATTTTGGCTGAATGTGGTTTTCATGTAGCCTGGATTGTTGGCGAGTGCAGATTTTGATGGCACTGCAATGCATGACCAGCATGCCATGCTCGTACGGGATAGAAGTTAAATCTCGGCGATACTTCGTGACGTCATTGCAATGGCCAAAAACATAACAGTAACAAGCTGATGAGAAAACGAGCGTTTGAGCAGAGAACGCAACCTTAGCAATAAACACAATAAACCACAAACGTGCTTCCATTACGGGGCTTGCCCCGCATTGGTAAACAATGAAACAATCAGAGAGGTACTTGCCCCAAGTCACTCAAAGAGAGATGCAACGTTATTTCGAACTTCAGGTCACGCAAATTTTCATGATGAGTGTACTTTTCAATCCCATGGTCGAATCTGGCATTCTCCCGGACACTGCTTGGCGATTGGCCATGATCGTCCCAGCGGTGATGTTCCTGATCGTCGCTATCAGTTTGAAGCTCCTTTGCTGGGACACCCCTACATCCAGGCGCATGTCAGCTTGAGAGGTGAGGGTAGAAAGCTGCACGGAACATTGCCGCGACCAGGCGCTTCGACGTGTCCGTCACGGGCAAAACCCAGAAACCATCCATGATGGACTATTGTGAAGTGCTCAAGGACAGGAAGCCGTATGGCTGGAGAATAATGTGTAGATAATTAATGTCGACATGCATAGAAAATCGCTGTTTGTTTGAGGACGTTCGTGTGGTCGTGATGATTGCCCAGTACTCAGCGTGCTTCGGCGCTGAGATTCGGCAGCATTCATGCTCGGGCGCTGCTGTTGTTTTAAATGACGTTTCATTCTCAGGGCACATGACACTTTGAGCAGCCGGTTGTGCCAGCAGACAAGCATGAACGCGGTTTGGGGTTGTCTGCGTAGTCCGTGAGGTTAATTCGCTGTACCAAACAACATGTGTGTTGATGATTTTCAAAATTGTGATCTTTAAGGAATGTTAATCCAATCTACACCACTTAGGAACTAGCGACCAACAGGGGTCCAACAGGCCCCCTGTCGCTTTACCAAATTATTACTCAGGAACTAGCGATGAACAATCAGTTGGCCACGCACTTTCGCACGTACTTCCAGATGGCAGCAGCAGATGCTTCAGCATTGGCGGGCTCTTTCGGTTTGATGAACCTTTTCGCCCGTAGTTTGGGAGGCATCACCTCTGACCTGCTTTTCAAGAAGTTCGGTTTCCGCGGCCGCATTTGGGCGCAGTTCTTGTCGCTCTTCTTCGAGGCTGTGTTCTTGTTCTGCTTTGGACTTGTGGACAACAGCCAGCCGTGGTATGTGGCCTTGGCCGTGCTCCTGTGTTTCAGCTTGTTCGTGCAGATGGCTG
>CAJNIZ010001439.1:0-15095 GCA_905231905.1 Symbiodinium pilosum | reverse complement strand
GGTTTGGGGTTTAGGGTTCTGAGTTCTGCGGATTTCTCCCGTTGGAGACCCCAGATTCATTGTAGAGGCCGCAAGACTGGCAAGTCTTTTGACCCTACAGCAGTCAAACCCCTAAACCCACTGAATTTGCATCGGCGGACCAATCCCTACCACAGCATAAACCCTAGACCCTGAACCCTGAACCCTAGACCCTAAACCCTAAACACTAGAACCTAGACCCTAAACCCTAGAACCTTTACCCTAAACTGTAGACCCTAAACCCTAAACCTAAGCCCTAAACCCATGGATAGGAAATTCCAACCCGATGCCTGTGCAATAGCAAGGTCGCGGATTCAAAAGGAACTACAAAGGTGAACCTTAAATCATAAGTTAGTTTTCAGGGTTCAGGGCTTAGGGTTTCGGGTTTAGGGCATAGGACTTAGGGTTTTGGGTTTAGGGCATAGGGTTACGGCTGAGGGTTTGGGGCTTGGGGTTGAGGGTGTAAGGCTTAAAGGAATTCTTGTTCCCCATCTTCAATCAAGGCAGCACAGATCCCAGACTCAAAAGCCCGCACCCAGAACATCCAAAATCTCACAAGGCCTAAACCCAACAACAGAACCCAGCTAAACCCTAAACCCTAAACAACAAAGCCACACCAAGTTCCGGACCTGAACCACCTCAATGAAGCACCTGCCCCTAAGAATAAAGCCCTCCACACCCCAAAATGAGACATACTGTTATTATGTTACCGTATACGGTATATGGGAATATCGAATTCAAGGGGCCCCTAAACCTCGAAACCCACTAAAGCCCCAACCTTCTAAATTCCTAAAACCTTAACCCCTTTAATTCCTAAAACCTTAACACCCTAAATCCCTAAATCCTCTAGACCCTTCGCCCCCTAAACCTAAAAAACCCTAAATCCAAGAAAACCTATATCCCCAAACCCTAAACCCCCTAAACCCTTTAAACCACTAACTAAACCCTAAACCCTAAACCCTAAACCCTAAGCTTTGTCACCCTAGACTACGGCTCGAGCGAGGCACAGCTTTGCAGCTCCAAACTCACCGACCGCTGTGGATGGATTCACAAAGCTCTCCTAAGCAATGGCTTAGGGGTGAATTTAGGGTTTAAGGTTCAGGGTTTAGGGTTTAGAATTTAAGGTTTATAGGGTTTGAAGTTTAAGGTTTAGTTTAGGGTTTAGGGTCTAAGGTTAAGGGTTTAGGGTAAGAAGCTATGAGAAACATAATCGCATGGTAGTATTGACTCACAAAGCTCTCCTAAGCACGGGTATGGGGTTTGGGGTACGAAGCTGTAACAACCGTACTAATACAATAGTATTGGTTCAAAAAGCTTTCCTAAGACCTGGCTTAGGGTTTAGGGTGAGAAGCCGCAATAATCCCAATAATATACTAAAATTGATTCACAAAGCTCTCCTAAGCAATGGCACTAGTGGCAGTAAAAGGTAAGGGAAAACCAACATTATAAACACGATTGGAGAATCGCATGGAGAAGAACATCTTTTTTGGGGGGGTGGTTCATCTCCAAACCTGAAAAATTACCAAGTTCATCCACTCGTAACCATACTTTGCTGACGGCATGATATACCTCTTGAATCCAATTGCAATTATCTAGGCCCAAAACTACCCGAAGCCAAGCAAAGGATATACATATATGTAATTATATCTTATTGTACTTGTAACTATACAGTTATCCGATCCTACACTCAAAGCTTAAAGTCTGCCGTTCTGCTCCTATCTTCACCCTAAACCCTGAACCCAAAAACCCCAAAAACCCTGAACCCCAAAACCCCAAAACCTAAAACCTTTGTCCCTAATCCGCAAACGTCCATCAAAATTTGGTTTGAAGCGGGGATGATCGGGTTTGAGGGGGTCCCCTTTTTGGAGCCCCTACATCCCCTGGGTTTAGGGTTTAGGGTTTAGGGTTTAGGGCATCATGGGGTTCCCCTTTTCCTCTGGAGGTTGAGGTTGGAGATGTATGGAGCGAGACTTACTCTATGAACTAATCCAGGTATACGATGTAAGGGCTCCAACATCAACACACCTTTTTGGAGGGCCTAATCACTAGGCCCTGGTGAAAGGAGTGCGTACATCCGAGGTGCATGCTGTGGGGCCTTCAGTTTATATAGGGTTTAGGGTTTAGGGTGAGGAAGCGCCGGGGCGATGGGGTTCAGGCATGCACCTTTCAACAACATCCCAAAGAGCTCCCCGACTTAGAGCAAAGCTCGCATATCTCGTTGCAATGCTTCACGCTTTCCTCCTTGCAGTTTGCACCTTCCCCCCCAGGCAACCTCATCCGGCCCCTTTTTCTCAAACTCACTTCATGGGCCCTTTTGGGGGTTCCTCGTTAATTTGGGCGAGGGCAGCCCTTCCCCTCAACAAGAAAACGCCAGTCCCCCCCCCTCAAGAGGGGGTAAATAGGGGTGCATAGGAGCATGGAAAAGGTAACCATTGTAGTGTTTAGGGTTTAGGACTTCTGAGATCAACACTAAAACCCTCCCGTCCTAGTAAGAACTATACTGGTTATGAGAAGTGCCGAGGTATGCAAGCCATAAACCCTAGACTTTAAATCGGAAACCCAAAGCCTAAGCCCTAACCCCAAACCATACCACCCAGAACCCCAAACCCTGAACCCAAACCAAACACCCAAAATCCTAAACCCTAAACCCGAACTCCCTAGATCTCTAAACCGAAAACCATACTGTAACATCCAAAACCCTAACACCCCCAACCCGCCAAGAACCCCTACAACCCCTGGACTTTCAAGCCGGGACACGGCTTTGAGCTCAATCTCCAAATAAGCCGGAGCCGACTTGGCATAATCACTATGTCGAATCCTTCAGTCCCAGACTTAGGGTTTAGTTAAGGTTTAGGGTTTGAGATAAGACCCCTTAACCTTAAACCCTTAGGTTTCAAGGTTTAAGGTTTCCAAAATCGAACCTCGTTGTAGCCTCTTGGTTTCCCCCATGTAGCAATGGTGTCACTTTTGGAGCACTCAATTTTTTGGATCCTGTGGAGAGTCTGGGAAAACGGCTTGAGCGCTTGATGTAGGGCCTATGTCAATGAGAAAGTCATTCTTTAAAGGCCCAACCGCCCCTAAAAATAGGACCCAGATTTAGTTATATGACAGGGGCTGGGGTAACCAAAAATCCCTTCATCATAGGTTCTGGGGATATCTTTCACTATAGCTCAAAATGGATTATCCGGGAATGATGTGGGCTTTGAGTGTGAGGCCAGGGTCCGCGTTTTGCATTAGGAGTTTGCGTGCGTTGGGTGCTCAGGGGTGTGGCTGAATTCAAGGAAATACTTGCGGGTTTAGGATTTTGTGGAGTGGATGGGTCTATGTTTAGGCATGAAAAGGGTGCAAGGGCATTTCGTCGTCTCCTGAAACCTTAACCCCAATATGGACCTCAAAATATTATAGGCTTGCCACGAAAGTACCACCCAATTTGCGGAAATCCTCAACCCTCATAAGTCCCTATATAGCGCCCTATATGCCCTCAACCCTAAACCCTAAACCCTATATATCCCACCCATTTTAGCCTTTAACAATCGAAGCTTACGTGCTTCAGGCCTAAACTTCTTTCGAGGCTTCAAAGCTCCCAATGTCAAAGCAATGAGCCGAAGAATTTGAATCAAAAGGGTTCAGGGTTTAGGGGCTTAGGGGTTTAGTGGTCTAGGGGTTTAGGAGTTTAGGGGTTTAGGGTTTAGGGGTTTAGGGGTTTAGGGTTTAGGGTTTACGGCATGTCAGGGCCTACACAGTTAGCCTAGGGCTCGAGTGTATGAAATGACAATGGCTACACGACAAACCCTACGCCTAAACCAAACAAAGCAATACACCCTACACCCTAAACATCATTGGTAATTACTCACGCTTCTACATTAATCCCCTCCTCCTAATGTTAAACCCCCCCTCACTCCCCTGATATTAAATGCTCCTCAGTGTGGTACTTGTGGTATATATTGGGAATATTCAATATCAGGGGGTGGGCGGGGGCTTAATACCATCCCTAAACCTTAAACCTAAACCCTCGGAATAACCCCTATATACACCTTTAACGGTGGGGTGGGTTTTATATGGGGGCGGATTAGCTTGTTTCCGTTTTTGGGCTTCACGGGGCCGCAGAAGTGGAGGGTCTTGCAATGACCAATGACACATAAAAAGGTTGTGGAAGATTTTAAGGTTGAGGATTTAGGGTTTAGGGTTCAGGGTTTAGGGTTCCGCATTTCAAAGTTAAGGGTTTAGAGGATTTCAGGTTCAGGATTTAAAAATGAAGGGTGTAAGGGTTTCAGGTTCAGGATGTAAAAGTTAGGGGTTTAAAGATCTGGGTTGAGGGTTCGAAATTTCGGGTTAAACGATCTTTCAGATGTCTCCCGTTGCAGAGCGTTGTCGAAATAATGATCCTTCTTGGGAATCCTAAACATTGCGGGCCATGTTCCGGTGTCGACACAAAACACGGACCTTTCAATCGGCAGTTTTCCACATAAGTATTCTAGCGGCGATGGCGCATTTTAGAGTGGTCTCTTAGGATATCTGAACTCTTAGTTTGTGTTTTCCACGTTCCAACCTTTCCGGCCTGTACCGTACTGCTCGGGCGCATGTCCAAAGACTGGGGTTCACGTGCATACCAAAAACTACTCCATGACATTGATACCGCGAAAAAAACTCTCAACACGCTCCTAAGCCGGAAATCTCCAACAAAGGGGCGTAAATAATTAAAGTAGGAGTTCAGGTCTCTTTGCTGCAGTCGTTTGCTATATGTTTATGTTTATATATATATATATCCAGGAAGAGTTGGCTATGCAAGGGATTTGCATTTGTTCAGACGTCTACCGCAACCCCAAACTCCAAGTTTCTATACATGAACCTCATACGCAAAATCTCTACAAACCTCTCAGCCCTAAACTCTAATCTCTCAAGCGCAAAATAGCCCAAAATCCCAAACCCTCCATCCTAAATCCTGATCCGGCGAGCCTAGCCCCAATGCCTCTGATACCGCAATCTGCAAATTTTCCCCTCCCTACGCTCACACGGAAGCCTTGGAAAAACCACAGAACTTGTAGCAAAAGCCTACATGTTAGTTTGGGGAGGGCAAGGGTACGGCTTTTGCGGGCCAGCTGCTTGGCACCCAAGGCCAAAACGCCACTCAGAATGACGAAAAACCTTGGTTGCTCACCAAACATGTCTGTACAAGTCCATACTGTTAGGGGTCTTTCCAAGCCAAAATCCCTTTTTGGACTCCTGATGCACATCTCGTCGGTTATAAGGTTCTAGGCAGATTGCACAAATGCTGGATAAGCACCCACACTCTCTTGAAGCGTCCGCTTACTCACATGCGCCTACCACTTTTGTTAGTTTGCAAGATTTTGGAAATAGAGAATGACGTGAACGTGCACCTGGGGTCCAGGTACAATTCAGGGTTCACTTAACATACCATGAATATTCGTTTTCTTGCAAGTCTGGGCAAAACGCATCTTGCCTGAGATCCTGGCCCATATCAGCGTTCTAGAAGCGTGGCTGGGCTCCGCAAAGGCAACTTTGATTTAGGAACAAACACCGCGCATTTGCAAAACATGAACCACATGATCTATAATCTGAACTCCTAGTATTCCCCTTATCCCCTATAGTACGTAGACCCCTATATGGTAGTTTCCCAAAATAGGGGAACCCTAAATAGACCCCAATATACTATAGTCCTTATTATGGGACCCCCCAAAAAGGGACCCCTAATTTTGGGAAACCCCTAATCCCTATAATCCCCAATATATAGCAAGTTTCCATTTCATTTTCCATGTTCTTTTCCATTTGATTCTCCATTATAGTAGTTTCCATTTTCTTTTCCATTATCCCAACATCTCCTATTTGGGAAACCCTAATCCCTAAACCCTAAACCCTATTTAGTCCCATAATATCCCTATATAACCACTATAGACTCCTTTAGTGGGACCCCTAATTTTGGGAAACCCCCATATAGTCCCCGTCTATAGCTCGTATGATGGCAAGCAATCATGAAAAAATGCCTTGGCTGCGCTGGTCTCTGCAAGAAAAACCATTGAAGGGCCCAGGTAACCCCCATGCCCCCTAAGGGTCCATGTACCTAATAATTGGGTACTTGGGTTTTGGGTAATAGGAATTCTAGTACAGGTTTTGGGTAAGTATATGATTATTAGGTACTTGGACCCTTAGGGGCCATGAAGCACTAAATTACAAAGCTTCAATCCTAAATCCCAAGTCGAGAACCGTAAGCCCTTAGCCCTAATTGCGGATAAGCCCTATTCGCAGCAGTAAATCCATCATGCATTGTCCAAGAAGCTTCATTGCTGCGGCGCGCTCCCGCATAGCTCCTGAAACTGCAGTGAGAGGTGGGACTATGGGCCCATAGTAACCCCCGCACCCTAGTAGCAACGCCCCGCCCACCCCCTAGAAATGAATGTTCCCAATCCAGCACCCTTATCATATTGTCGGGAACATTTGTTGTTGCAGGGTGGGGGTTTATTCTCCGCCGTTAAACTTGCACAATATTTTAGTTCCTATATTCTTTTCCCGTCGCCTATATAGCCCGACGCCTGAGCCCGAAAATACCCCTACATAACCCTTCTACAGCCGTACGTACCCCCCTTATAACACCTTTTAGGGGGGGTGAATAATATGAAAGGGGACGGATTAATGTAGGTCCCGTCTCTGGGTCCTGCTATCGAATTCGAGGGCTTTAGGGCTAATGGGGTTTTTGGTTGAGGGGTTTTAAGGTTTTAGGTTTCAGAAGCCCTGCATGCCCCATTAGCCGACCATCTTGAGACCCAGCAAAAAGGTGAGGGCCATATTACGGGCAGCCTGAACGCCTGAAAAACTAGAAGCTGGTCCATGGCATTCCGGTACAACTACAGTTTAAGGTGCCCCGATGCCTTACTCTGACTATTCAGGTCAGGCTCCTACACTCTACCCACCCCGAACGCTCAATTCTAAACCCTCCTCAGTCACCCCAAACCCTGAACCGCCTGCGGATCCTGTAGGCTCCTACCTGACCATGGGAAGAAGTACCACCCCGACCGCCCTCCGGACCACCTTCAAGGAGACCCCGACCCCTCATGAGGCCGAATACCCCCCGATAGAAAAAAGGGTACATCCTGAAACCTCAACTGCGAATCCGAAACTGGATAAACCCCAACAAACCCAAAGTCCTAAACCCTAACCAATCCGCTGTCCTTCGATCACCACGCAAGCAGCAGCTCCACAACCGGGGCTTGCTGCTGTCAGTGGCTGCGGAAATAGGGTTTAGGGCTTAGGTACGCAAAGGTATATTAGGGATATGTAGCGGCTTAAGTTCAATAATTTGCCGCTCAAGTTCTGCAAATTATGATTTATGGTTTAGGGTTTCGGATTTCAGGCTTGCAACGTAGGGATCAAGGTTCAAGGATGTTTTGCAACGTCCTGTCTTGTCAGCCAACTGCGGCAGCTAGGGCCTCTTCGACCTCAATTGAAGACCTCAAGGATTTAGGGTTCTAGGCTTAGGATATAAGATTAGAGCTTGCAGACTACGAAATTACAGGATTCAGGGTTTTCGCCAAGCGTTCAGGGCTTACGGATGTGCAGCGTAGGTTTTCCTAAGTTATGCACACTTTTGGAAACCCTACGGATGCAAAGCATCTCTCAGGGAAGGTTTGAAATAGTATGTGATAGGAAAATTAGTTCGAACAGCTCCCATATGTCGGCTTTATTTCATTAAGCTTATCACTGTCGAAGGTGCTGGAACATGTTACGCCGCTTCTGCCCTCCCCTTATAATCAACTCCACCACTCCCTATTCATACTTTAGTGTGCTAAGGGATATTTATCATTCGGGGGTGTGTGTCATTACCTCAGTCTCGGAACCCTAAACATTGAATGGAAATGAATACACAAGGTCATGTAGGCTCCACTGGCGTGACGGTGCCGAGGCAACGCCAAATACTCCCAACATTTCATGTTTTCGGAAACATCATAGTTATATATCCCGCCTTTCCAAAGTAGAACTGGAAAGGTGAACAATTTGGAGACTCTTTCTACACAAGCAGAGGTTGGGCTGGGTGAGGTTGTGATACGTTTCCCGGATGTATGTGGAAAGTTGTCAAAGTCAGGCTTCTTTTGAAGGCACCCTGTTATTTTGACATAACCAAGTTTTTACACGATTATGCCAGGAAATATATGTACGTACTCGTTTCCATTCGTGCACACGACTGCTTCGCTAGCATCATGTGCCCCGCAGAAGTCACTAGATCCTGTTTGCTTAGGCCATTCATGGTAATTTCCCTATATTGGGGGGACGTACCCCTAATTTGGGGAAGCCCACTCATGTCCATCGCAACACCTCCCCAACTTTCGCATAAACCGTTGCATGCGATTGGTGCTAACATTCCTAGACGGCTTACATGATGTCGGCGTCTGCAAGAATCAAAGCAGGGCTTCGGGTATATTCTACTATAGGTATAGAAGGATTGATACATTCCAGTGAGGCGGACTTTTTCGCGGGGGCACCAGGAGAAAGCCTCCACGCAAGCGAACAAGAAGCATCCACCCCTCACGAACCGGGGACCGAGTCAATCTTGGGCAGATTCTGAAAGGATTCCAAAAAAAACAGACCCCCTAGGAAAGTGTGGAGCCTAACGCAAGGAATCACATCGGTTCGCACGGGCTTCTATAGGGAATCTACTTCTCGGTCTCCCCCATAGTTCTGTGTAGGCCATATGCTTGCGGGTGAAATTATCACCGGTAAAGTTTCAGGGTTCAAGTTGGGCTAAGAGCCCAAGACGCGACCCCGTTATAAAGGGGGTCGGCCAAAACATTCCCTATGTAGTCCTTAATTGGGACGCTCCATACTCTCCTTTTGATGCATATAAGGGTCTGTAAGGCATCCTTATTTTAAAAACTTCCATATAAGGCTCAGGTTGAGCAACATCAGGTTGGGGCCTGGGAAAGATCGGGCACACTCTTTCGTGGACTGCTTCTCAAAGATTCCATGACGCACCTGGACTCTCTTATCTTCCTGATTTCTAGGTTTGGCATGGCTAGCAAGGGGTACCAAATCGCAATCCGAAACCCTAAAACCAATTACATCGGAGGGTCCAGGTAGGCTCTTTGGCCAGCGAATCAGATTAACAGCGCGCCTTCGACGTCTTTGGAGAGCTGTTGCATAGTAGAACTGCAGCTTTTCTGGCAAGCCCGATTAAGGCTTTAAGGCTTAAGGGTCAGTTGTGCATATGCCCTACCGAAACCTAGTCTTAAGCCCTAGAACCTAAACTACCTAGCCGGCATCTGCGAACCTTGTCCCCAAGCCCTGTGGGCTCGTAGAGTCTTTACGCGCGTCATTTTTGCATCATGAAGTCCAGCAGCCCGGTATCCAGGACAGCATCGAACCATTTCCTCATTCCACAATTAATGCCTGAACCTTGATCGTCCCTTTTTGGGGGGAAAGGGTTGAGGAATTTGGTCTAGGTTGGGAGTTTATTTCCGCGAATGGGTTTGTAACATAACGACAATTCAGGAATTCTGTAGCCACTACTTGTGTAGGATTTAATGTCCTTTCTTTAAAGTATACCCTACGCACCACGATGGTAAATGTATACCCTACGCAACACGAGGCCCGAACCAAAAACGGGAGATACAAACCCCAGGTTTATGAATAGTGTTGTACATTTTGGAATTCACGGTTTTTATGCTCCACGTCTATCCGTCTAGACACGTACGGTCAGAATGCGGCATATAAGACGTGGGCTCGTGAATCTGATGACTTCTTACACATCAGGGTCGAGGGGCTCAAGAACGTGGATGTTTAGAAGTGTCCTTAGCTAAGAGTACCAAACAAACCCGTTGAACCACTGTAGACACTTCGCACTGGTGTAATGCAGGCTTTTAAATGAATTGCAACAGACTTTCTTCTTGGGTCCCCATTAAACATAAACAATATTGGGGCCCAACAAATGAACCTTTATAAGATATGGAAAACTGCTCCATTTTTTGGAGCCCTAAAGGGGGTCTTTCCGTAAGGGGCCTTCCCCGTAAAGCTTCCCCGCGAGGAACTTGGATAGGGCATCCCAGCTGTGCTGGCAAAGGGCGAATCGATAATGGGGTCCAAGACCTTCGACAAATCGAAATCCTCGGATTGAGGATTCCAGGAAGCCCCAGGCCGAGGCAGGAGCCCCATACTGTCCCTAAACCCTAAACCTTAAACCCTAAACCCTATACTCGACATCAGAATGCCCCATTACCCGCATACGAACCTTGTTTTGGAGGCACCCACCTAACAAGTACCCACCTGCGGGTGTCCTTGATGAAGGCAGCATAATGCAGCAATGAGAGTTTCTCATAGGCTCATACGTCAGAGTCCTTATTCGAGTCATAGTCTAAGATCCTAGTATCCCCCTATACATCCCTCATAGTAGTCCCCGATATAATCCCTCACATAACCCCTTTAAGGAGTTTACACTAATTATAGCTCATGACGTGCTTGCTTTGTTTTTGGGTTTGGCCTGGGGCTTCAAGGCCTTCTCGATTTGGATCGAACTCCCAAGTGTCAGGACTTAGGCCTTGGGGATTTGGGGGATTTGGTGGGTTTTGGGGAATTTGGAGGATCATGGGGGCATTGGGGATTGGTGTGATTTTGGGGATTTGGGTTGATGATGTGATCCGCCCTAGGTTTGTTTTGTGCTATGGGTGGAGGGTTGGGGTTGAGGGATTGGGATTCAGGGTCATTACTCTGATGCAGGGGCTTAGACGGGTCTCTTGTAGATTCAGGTTTCCAACTAATTACTTCTAATCATGCAACACCCGCCGGCCCATCAAAACCTGAACCATTTCAATTTTGAGCCATGTTGTCAAATCCTAGGTCCTTCACTTCATCCAAAACCTTACTTCCTATACCCTCGACCTTGAGCCGAAAAACTTTACACACCAATCGGCCCTAAACAACATCACCCGTGCAGGACAAGCTGCCACGCGGGCTTCGAACACCGTTGGCCGGTCAGGCGCGTCGGGATATGGCACCGGAGCCTGCTCAAAGCGCTGAACGCCCAAACCCAATACTGACAGGACCCAACCATGAAAAAACGGTCTTAGATAATTGTTTGATAGAAGTTAGAAGCAGAATTTCTGACAAATATGAGGCTCTTATTGAATCTTATTGATTCCGTTTCCGAAGAAATGCATTTTTGTGAATATACTACAGGAGCAAGCCCTCACAGTGGCCCCTTTCGGAAGAGCATGTGAAAACAATGGAAAATGAAATGGAACCCTGGGTCTTTATGGGCTGTAAAGGCTTGTCTGAGGTAATGAGTGGATTTTGGGAACCATCCAGCCCCGTATCGGACCCTATTATAACTTCATGATAGTTGCAGGGCTTTGCTTTAGGTTTTAAGGGTTACCGAACTTAGCTGTTTGAGTAAGACCGTGCACCATGTCCTGAAGGGTTAATCCCAAAATCAACCATGATTGGCGAACTTTCGGTTGAACTCACATTTTTGGCCCCCAGTCGCCGGCGAAAACAACTTATTGACATTCTTGAAGAACAGTATACACACACACTCACCAAACCTATACTTAATACTCTACCCTGCCTTTTCAGATCCTTACATCCGCTGAACGCAACCTACGTTGTCCAGGGCCAAATACATCATAGAAAAAACCCACTTCAAATCGGAATGGGGTAGTTATGCCTCAGCAGGGCTTGTCGGTTGCAGGCGCAGAAAGCCTGTACTGCGAGGAAAGGGAAAGGACATCGGAACCTGTTTGTTATGAATTTTAAGGCTTGGGGTGCTCAGGAGAGAACGGAGGAAAGGGGTCCCTATAGCCTTATATATCTAGATTTGTTCTTGGCACTTGGGTCTGAAGGAGGAAGGGCTTCTGGGACAAAACTGCGGATTTGACATGTGCTGGTCGAAAGAGGACATACCTGCTTGCAAGCATCAGCTTTGGCACCCTCGAAATTTAATGTATATATATATATACATATAATATGGATTTCCCCAATTGGGTAGCTCTACATAATCCAAAATATTACGTTCTTGTATATAGGACTGGAATATGAGACCCAAAGTTGCATCGCCGAGCAGCGCCGTGGTACGTTTGTGATGACCTGGCGCAGTGGCATGCGCTGTCTGCATGAAGATTTTCTCTTGCAGGTAAAGTTTCTGGGAATGTTGTCATGATGAGATTTTCTCTCCGAAAAATGAGTGGTATCAAAAGCTACAGACAGCTGCACAAACAGCTAACAGCAAAGATAGCAACACTCGCCATGACAGCTCACATGCCTGACAAATGTCACAAAATCTGCAAGGGCAACTCTGCTATTGAAAAAACCCCATGTGGGCAGTGGACTAATGCTGCTATCACATCAGCTCTGGTCTTAACGCAAGATTTCCAACAATAAACGGCAAGGCGGGAGTTGGCAAAACATTAGCGGCACGTGGGCCTCGCGATCTACTGCTGTTGACAAGCCTGAATTTGGCAACAAACGAATCCAAGCTAGCAGGATCGCCTTGTACAAAAATTCCACCAAAAAAATAAGCACCATGATATACTCCCAAATACCATGTTCCACATTAGTAAGAACGCTACGCTTACGAACCGCCCCCCCCCCCATTCAATTGTGGCAACCTTGAACCCTATGCATCCGCAAAAATGCCTGCATTTATTGCAACGCCCAGAGAGTAAGCGCCATTTCTGGCAGATTTACATATCCAAGCCCATGCATGTCTCCCTCGTACCTGACAGCTCACGTTGTCCTCACACATTCTTTGAATGGAGCCAGAAAAAAATCCCTTGACATTGTGAAGGGTCCCGAGGGCCCACCCTAACTCCAATTCGACCCTGATGTACTCGGAAGCTCTGGCACTATGATCTTAGGCCGAACCGAGGCTGAGGATGGCTGAGGCAGGCGCATCGCGTGATTCCGTTACGTAGACCTGGAGATTTGGGGGGGTTCCAACCGTAAGGGTCAACTTCTGGGATTCTGGGATCTTCATCAGAAGCACGAGTTGTTCACCTGTGCGTCAGACCTTACAAAACAAACACACATGGTTTTTCGACCAATATGGATCTGTGAAACTGCCCGGCAATGATCCAGTAGGCCAGCATGGCAGTGTTGTCAAACTTCGTCTTACGGATGCTTCGCGCGTGGGATACTTGCTTTCCCTCAGTTGGCCATGTACCACAATATCCTGTTGCTGCGCTCGGGCAGTTTTGATGGCAGGGGTCTTTAACAAGTTTTTCTTCGAACATCCGCACCTTAAGGTTGGTTTGCGCGACATTCGCCCATAAAACATGTGTTCTAAATTTATCAAGTCTTTTTTAACGGCAAAGTAGGATATTTCGGTTGTGGCGTGTTCGATACACTGTTGCTTGCCGTGGTTTAAAACGTTTCCGAGCCACGGGCCACAATGCCTTTGGTATTCCACCAAATCGGTCTTCCCGTGCAGTATATTTCGTAAAAATGATACGCGGCTGAGCATACATTTTTTGGGCCGCCCCGCCCCCCCCCCCCCACCTCAACAAACATCCATACTGCTATCACTTGTGTTTGTTGAAATCAAACTTTGTCTGCTTGTGGCAAAATTCGTGCTGATTTTGTGTTTACAAGAATATCTACCATTTTGTTTCAATGGCTAACTCCCCGGATCGCTTATTACAGGAAAATGTTCAACCTAAAACGTCTCAAGCGGCTGCCCGAAAATGGTCATTGCTTACTTTTCCGTGCACGTGTTCACGATGCGTCTTGTGGCCGCCACTTTTGCCCAAATTCTTCTTGGAAAACAAAAACTTTCCGGGATGGAACAATGGGACGATGGAGTTGGACACCGTGTCTGTGCAAAATCTGGCTCTGACATTCCCTAGCCAGAGTTCTAGCCTTGCAATAACAATTTTTTGAATGTGGCGCGATCATAAAACTTGCGGTCGGACAACGTCTTTTTCTCGGGATCGTCCGGAATTTTCGTTTATGAGTACCAAACAACGCGTGAAAACCTGAAAAAAAAAAACAACTTGAGTCGTTTGCAGATTGAAGCCGCCCTAAAGGTTCAGCATTGCTGGGACACTTTGCAATCGGGCACTGCGGGGACACTTGGAGTGTTGCTGCAACACAGTCTGACTGGGGTTAAGCACTGTATGTAGGTGGGACGCGGGTGGGATACGCCGAGCTTGGGCACTGTAGGGGCAATTAGAGGTCGGGCATTGCAGGTATGGACAAATCATTTGGCATCCGCTGGAAATTTTACGACGGGGATAAAATTGTGTGCTGCGTTGAGGAACTTTTGAGGGTGAGTAGAATTGAAGGGATGCAACGCGATTTGGGACATAGAGTTTTTTGTTTTGAACATAGAGGCTGAAAGTGTAAGATGCGGAAGTTTTCGGCGCAAGGCTTGGGGTTGTGAACTCCACCTGGCAAAAAATCTGGATCTGCTAGACACGCCACTGCAACAGAAAATGCAGCTAGCTCGTGCGAACTTAAATTACGTTACAGACATGTTGATGATTAGTAATACACCAGCTTCCTCATTCTGACCATTTTGTCTACGGCCTTTTTCGCCCAAGCCAGAACACCCCTCAACCTTTCCAAACGAACAGGTCGCAATCTCATGCTCTCTATCCGACTCTATCCAAGATGGGATACAAACCTTATACACATTTTTGATGACTGTCATATGGGTCGCGGTAGGGCATTATCAGGTGTCCCATCATGGAAGCAAAGCGTAACAGCTTCGGGGTCCCACCCCGATAACCTTATCAAATACCACAAATCCAAAACACACAGCTCTCATTCTGCGGATTCCCAACTTGAAGTTTAACCTATTCGGCAATGCCCACGTCGTGCCTGATCCGCATCTCTTCTTGCAGCAGCCGTTGTGCGGGCAGCATAAAAGTAAGTGCTGTCCTCAGTCCGGTGCTTTGCTAAAGGTTGTTCCTATGGTTCATAGCTCCTAGCCCAAAAACTATGCTTTCAAATTCAAAAAACCAGATAGGAGCCACGAACCCGAATGCAGACACGTGTCACGTACATGCAATGATAATAACACCCCACGAGCGAAACCACTTAGGAGACGTAGGTCCGGGGTCATCCCTTTCTCCTCTTTC
>CAJNIZ010001436.1:105274-131952 GCA_905231905.1 Symbiodinium pilosum | reverse complement strand
AAATGGTACACCAAATTTTCGGAAACCAAGATATCCCCCATACTCTATAATCCCTATACAACCCATTATAGTAGTTTCCATTTTCTTTTCCATTATCCCAATATTACCAAAATTTTGCAAAACTTCCCCCTACCTGTAAAGGGCCAGGGTTTTTCTCTGACCCAGACTTACATGCGGCTGGTACTTGATCTACTTTAAGACGTTGAGTGGTTCCCAGTGCGGATTGCCCCGGCCCTAAGCATTCCACAGGCTAATGCAAGCCATGGCCATCCAATCCAATGCTGTTAGTCAGTATCAATCGACATGCCAGGGATGCCCGAGGTGAGGAAGGCAGGAGCGGCGCCACCCTCAGAGCAAGATTAGAGTGCATCAAATCTGTCGGAACACCTCTAGCGTTCTTCAGCCTGGACACAAGGCCGTGAGAATTCAGGCCAGACGATGAATCTGACTTGGTCATGGAGAAGTTCTTTGCCTCAGCAGTCCAAAACTCCAGGACACTGGGAACCTCCGTGGACCCCTCCGCACCTGGGGTTTATGGAGGGACCACTTCCCATCCTCCCCCGTCCTCCTCCTCCTGCTAACTTTAAACGTCAATTCGGTCTGCAGCCAGGAAGCCGTAGCCTCCATGGAGTCCTGAAACGGAAAATGAAAACAGCAATTGCCCACTTGAAGCCAGAGCAAGTCGTAAAAAGCTGTGGCCTCAAGAAGGCCCACCCCAAGCCTCCCGGTGTGTGCGTGAGAGAGAGAGAGAGAGACTTCTTGAAGATCCTGCGAGCGTGACCTTGACATTGACCAAGTCTCACATCCAGCAGTGCGCCCAAGCATACAGTGCATGTAGCTCAAGTTCGTACTCCGCAGTTAAATGAAGGACTTGAGGAAAAGGGTCTCGCGAAGCGAACCTTCCAACCCATGCCTCTATGCTTTGAAGGCAAAGGTGCAGGCCCTCCGGTCCTGGTTCACGGGTAAAGCATCAATCGCGTTCTGGCTGTGGCCGTTGGCATCAAGCTTTCAGGGAAGACCGAGCTTGATTGGACGATGGCATGTACTTGTCCAATGAAAAGTCGAAGATGTTAATGTTGCACTAGATTTGGTGAAGAGACCTTGCTTAATGTGTGTTTGGCAGCCCATTGTTCTATTTCGGTCCATTGGGGCCCTAGAACCAAGGGAAGCCGCCTCTTCAAAAATCCTTTCCCAACTCAGCCCTCAGAGCCCTAGATCCAGAATGCAAATACCACATCCTAAACCTGAAGCCGACCAGATTCATAAGATTCTTATTTGAAACCTGGAAATCATAGCCTGAATCATTTGGGCGAAGGGGGTAGCAGACCCCTGGGCCTGGAATAAATCCCATCTTTTGGAGACCTTCTTTAATCTGTGCATCCCTGGGCCCCCGCAAGTTTTGAGGCCCCAAACCTTTGATCTCAAAACGCAACTGTTAAGAATCCTCTTCCCAGTCGAATCCTCAAGGCTTGCTTTATGGCTGGTACTACTAATACTACTTATTCTAATACTACCAGTACGCGTACTTACAGTAATAATAAGTAGAAAAATACTAATAACCAAATCTCGTACCGTTCTCCTTGACCATTGGCATGTGCTGAGACGTGTAGAAAGACATGCATTGGCTTTTCATTTCCAGAGACAGTTGCATGCAAGCGTGTTCATTTCCCGCCCACCTGGCCGACGGTCGTCCGCTCCAGGTGATCCTCAGGATTGCAAACTCCCAGCTCAGGAACATCTTGGGACTTTGCGGTGCATCCCTGTAGGGACAGGGAACTTGGATTGTGTGGAGCAGCTTAGGTCCTTTATCTGGGGACAGCGGCCTCTGAGCTGTTGTGCCGCGCGTTTGGAGGATCTGTTGAACCATGTTGAAACCTTTTTCCTCAAGCAGAACCCCTGAGTTTTGACAATGACAGAGAATTGTTCAAGGAAGCCACCGCCTGCTTTGCAAGTTGAGGCACGAAATTTGGCAGGGAAGGCACCGTTGAGATAGCCTCCAGGCAGCTCTGTATCTCACGTGACCGCAGGTTGGCAAAATCTTCCCTACCCGCCTGGCTTCCATCCTCGGAATCTCCGGAGGGACCTGCAAAGTGACTACTGAGCCTGCTAAACCTCTTCCAGGCTATGATGCAGTTGAACTCACAATCTTTAGGTGAGGATGCGTTCTGCAAGCTGCTTGAACTTTGCAAGGCTGGCAAAGCTGGGGTTCTGAAAGGTTGTGGGGATTTGTCGTCTCCATGAATATCTGAGTTTGCAAGCCCGAGCCCAGTGCGCGCCTGCTGGGTCCACCGCCTTGGCTGCAGTCTTTCGTGCTAAACTTTTGCATTGGCACCAAGTCTGCCATGAAATTATCCAGCGAGTCACGCCAGTGCTAAGATTCTACAAAGGTAGGGCATGTGCAGCCCGAGGGGCACCCTGGAGACGAAGCTCTGGTGATATCACCAATCTTGATCCTTGATGCTCGGGGAAGGCCTTGCAGCGTGTGAATCGGAAGGGGAAGGTGGTCAAATTGCATGCTGCTACATTCTGGTCTTTGGGTGGCCTCAAAGGCTGGAAGCGTCCTCAGGACCCAGGAGCGATCCTTCTGTAAAGTTAAAAACCACTTTCCGCAGTACATCAGAAACCCTGCCGTGCTGTAACCTTACGCCATACCCGCTAGCTGACAAGCCTCAAGATTGAACCGAGCATGCAATGATTTTGCAAGCGTCCTCCGCAGCTAGGACTAGCAGTGATGCTGTTCGTTGTGCAGAGCAGGGTGTGCTTCGTACGTTGGATATTCACAGCGTGCGGATGCGGGGGGTGTTGCAAAGCCTGCTGCAATATTTGAACTCAAAACCCTCCATCTTCTGCCTCCTTGGCAGGGCTGTGTAGCTATGAGAGTCACTCAGATCCATGCTTTGACTGCGAGGATGCACAGCTGTAAACATTGTCAGCTTTGTCTTGAGATCAAGTCCGGAGGGCCTCGAGGATCTGTGCCCGAAAGTCTCTCCATGCGTCCTGATTAATTACTTGCAGGTTGCAGCCTTGCCAAGGTATAGGCAAGGTAAGTGATCCAAACAATTCTCCAAACTAAGATCACTCCAAAAACCACAGGCTTGGATCTTGATGTCCTCCAAGACTGTCTCGAGCCGCTCGCGCTCGCAAGCGCTCATGACCTGGCCTACGGCGCTGAAAAGGTGAGCGGCGCAGGTCGCTTCTTCAATGCAAGTATTGGTTGGAGTATGTGGGTTCACCATGGCCAACCATCTCAAACATAAGGCATGGGCTGCATGGTGACGCGGGTCCGTTTACACCTCACGAAGTCCAGGCCTTGCGGCCCTGATGCAGCCTCCCGCTAGGCGCAGAGCAACAGCGCTGGCAAAAGGGACAAAGCTAAGCAAGTTTTTCTTGTAGGCTGGAGCTTGCAAAGCCTGAAAGCAGTTGCATTTGCTTCGTGTCTGGGGCAGTTTTGTTGAAGGTTGAACATAGTGTGGATGCTTTCAGCAGATGGCAGAGCTGTAACGATTGTGGCACATCGTCAAGCAACCTCTAGCTAAAATAAGCCACCCCAGCTATATGGATCTGTATGCTCAGGCACAAACGTCTTGATTCTGTGCGTGCTTTGACAGCTTGAGAAGCAAAGTGGCGTGGTCGTGAATTCACTTGCAATACCGGTGAGTGCTGCTCATGGCCCTCAGCTGCGAGATGTCAACTAAGGGGCACTGCGCACAGAAGAATACATGCCCTCAAGTACACCGAGGCTCTACTTTTCTGCTTCAAGCGTTCTCCGAGTTCTCTTATGGTACCGCTGAATGCTGGTGGGTGGCCCAAGTTTCGCATGCCTAAAGTCGGGCTAAAAGCCTTAACCAGCCTAGACCCCAAGCATGTTGACGGTTCGGTAACGTGCAGCTGTTTTTTGGACAGTTGCCTTGAGTCCTTGAGTGCTGATCGAAGGCTTAAGAAAACCTGCTCGTCTTCTGCATTCAATTCAGTAACGGCTGTCATGATCCAGATAACTGCATTCGACGGGTTTTGTCTGCCTTGGGACTTGGATCCAGCGAAACTTGTAGCCTCGTAGCGTGCCTTCGCAACTCTCTGGTCCAATCTGAAACACTTGGCTTCCTGCCCGGCTTGCACGCAGGTTAAAGACGAAGCCTACTCCTTCTCAGAAAGCTAGAGTTACTGACTTCCATCCCTGTCTTACATGTCAACATCTTTGCGCTGGCCATGCTAGGGCATCTTTCAACAAACAAATCCTGCTGTTCAAGAGGCACTGTGCCACAAAGATGGAATGCGATGGGAAACTCAGCCGCGCGGCTCTTGTCAGGCAAATCAGGTGATTATCATGCATCTTCGGCACATCCGCGTGACTGCCGTGTCCATCATCCCCTCCCGCCCGTGCATACCCCATTGACCACAAACAAGGTTCCAGGTGATCGCACGGTCTGGTTTCTACGACAAGATCCCAATGGTAAGCTGTGTCAGTTAAGGTCTTGGTTGCCCGGGGGGGAGGATCACAGCTCTGATGCCTGAAAGCACCAGCCGCATTGTGTGGTCCGCAACGGTCCTATTGATCTATCTCTGGCATTGCTGGGCAGAAAGCAGGTCAATGCCCTTTCCAGGTTTCCTACTTTGAAGTTAGACATAGCCAGGATGCACAGCTAGAAGTATATAAGAATCCATGGGAAGAGAATCAAAAGCTGGGCTCAACACGCAAATGCAAGGAGTGAAGGATGTGTCTAGAACACCAACTCAGCTTTGATCAAACCAACCTATGTAAGGCTGTGCAATGGTTCAGAAGATGCTTTGGCTACGTTAGTCAGTCCCCATATTCGCTGACAACAAGATTGTGAACCTCTCCTTGACCTTGGTGGTGCACCATCTGCTATCAGGGTTCGCAGTCTTGCGGACCCAACACTGTGGTAGGGAGCTGGGGCCTTTGGCCGACAGCATCCACACCTGAAATCTAAAGGAACGGGCGCAGAGGCGGATACAGGTTCTGTGCGTGGCGAGGATGCGAGGGACCTGCATTTCCATTCGAGCTAGGGTCATGGCTAGGGTCTTGTGACACAGGGAAGTAATACCTGGCGCTTGTGGTAACCGCCCCTTTTGGCAGCACGCCAGGAGAGGACCTTCTTGCTTGCTTCGTACAAGGGCCATTGCAAGATCTTCTCGTACAGGCGCATACATATAATCCTAATTGCAGGGCACGCTGGCACGTGTAACTCATAATCTTGGACTACAAATCCTTGGCTGAATGCCCCCCCGCAGGCACACTCAGATTTGAAGAGATGCCCGTCCGCAGTTGCAGAGGCTGCGCTCTTGGTGAGCCTGACTGCAGGCACACCTGTGGCTCGTTTCAACCTCATGGCTGGTGTCATGAAAACTTGGATTGGATGCTGGATGGAACTTTAGATCCAACATCCTTGACGCCGCTGCCTAGCATGGCACGCTGGAATTTTGCAGGAAGTCCAGGCCTCCTGGTTCTCCGCGGTTAGTTCATTTACAGCAGAGCCTTCCCGTGGGCTGTGGAAGCGACAGATAACCTGAACATCACAATGGGCACTGCTCAATTGGATGGAGCTTCGGGGTTGGAGGGACCTCAAAGAGCTGTGAAAGTCAGTTCCCTTTCAGGTGTCCAACCGTCGCATGGCAGACTGCGCCCACGTTCGACTAGAGAAACATGATCCAGTTGTGTTGGCTAATGCTGCCTCGGATTCGTGCGAGCATGCTAGAGTGAGCAGCAGTATTGCACCGATGAAACCTAAGGCCGTGATTTTGATAACAATGGCTGGTACCCCAGTCGTCGCCAGAACATCTAAGTGGTGTAGCTCAACGCAACGCTTCTTCTACTCGATCCTAGGGCGGAGTCCACAAATTGTGGGTGCAGTTTTCACGATCTGGCATCTCAACGAAAGTCCGTTGCTGCCAAGTGTGACTTCCCACCCCAATCACAAGCTTGCAAGAAAAAGCTAGAAACACACATCAACGTGAACAGCACCTGAGACCAGAAGCTTACCATACTCCTCCACCCGAAAATACCTGCCGGGAAGCGCAGCGAAGTCAGTCCACGACGCCCACGCACGAGCATCCAAAGTGAGAGACATCCCCCTTGCATCCCTTGTATGAAATGCTGGGCAAGTGCTGGGCAAGTGCTGGGCAAGCGGCCTCCAGGGCTGGAGAAGCTTCAAGACCGTGCTCTGAAACTCCCTCTCTTCTGCCTTGATTTCCTGAGACGAATTTCGAGCAAAGCCGATCATGTGCAACGAAGGACGCGACCATTGGGCCGCATGGGCCATGACAAAACTGAAGCATCCCCTACAGGTCTGTGTGGCGCAGTTGAGAATCCGTAGGGTGATCGACACACAGCACTGGTGGCCCAGAAGCTGCTGAATGATCCCTATAAATCTTTCCAAGTCTTTGCCAACATACACAGCAACTGTTCCCTCGGTTCAGAGAGGTGTCCACCAGCTGGTTCTGGATGGCTTTTGTTGCGAGCAGTGTTGCGACAGCATCGCTCTTTTTGACTTCTCCACGGATCTTCAAAAGCCCCTCAGGCAGCAAATCAGATAGCTTCCAGCCATGCTTTACAGGCAGTTTCATGGCGAGATTCCCGCGACTAAGCTGGAACAGAAACCACTCCTTCTCAAAGCAACAACTGGAATAATTTCTTGGAGAGGGCCCAAACTCACGACAATGACTTTGCGGTTGACTGTTGGGGGCAAAGTTTTTTGATTTTGAAATCCGCGCTGCTGCAGCAGCAGAAGAAAAGTGACGCCTGCACGAGCTCTGTCACGTGAAGCGTTCCGCTGCCGTCGGCATCAATGATCTGTGCAGGGCCAGGGCTTCATGCAAAGGATCCCATCAATTCACAAGGTGAAGCAGCTGAGTGTAGAGTTCTGCTCTGCCATTGTGAAGCCATAAGCGCAGAATACCTATCCTGAATCACTGTGGGTTTTCGGGTGAGCAAGGGTTGCACCACAACTTGGCAAAGAAGACCTCAGGAAAAAGGCTGATGCACAGCTCTGGGCACCTGACACTTCGAGAACTTTGCTTAGCCGTAAGCACTTGAAACCCCAGGCCTCGAACAAGTTGGCACGATCATGTGGGAGCTCCAGCTCATCCATGAGGAATTGCACTGACTGATCCTGTCGTCAGATGAAGCAACTTTCGATTTTGAGGGTTCAGAAACTCAGGATTTCAAGTGCTCGAATGAGCATCACGTAAACTACGGCATCGATGACTCACAGCAGAAACGCCGCTGTGCTTGAGACTAAGGACTGCTGATGGGGCTTACCGGCTTACAGGGCGCATAGGAATCGCACATACAGATAGGCACTTAGTGCCAAAAATGACCGGGAGACTGCCAGCTCAAACAATGTCAACCGTGAAGCTCTTCTGGATTGCTCCACCTATGCCCAGCCTGGATGACCAAAAGGAACAACTCCTTTGTGATCGCCTTGCAGCGGAGCTTGCAAAGTAAGCTCTACAGAAGGCTCTGTGCACTGTGCTGCATCGCAAACTTACGTTGCTCAGCATGAACGCCTGGACTGGCTAGCGTGTTGACCTGTTTGGTGTAACAGCTGAGGCAAGCACGATGTGGCCGTGAATGTCCTCATCCGTGAAGTTGGACTCCATCGGGCTGAAGTCAAGGGACTTCTTCGTAGTCTGAGATCAGGCAGAGACTTCTGTGTTAGTCTTTAATACGGCCAAGGCTGCATGAAGTGGTATGCCGGCACCACCTTACCCGGCTGTCACAAGATGAAGGAAACATCCCCGTAAGTCCGTCCCTGAAAATGCTGCGCATACCTGGCTCTGCATGTACCCCTTGCAACTGAAGACGAAATTACCACTGCTTGCGCCGGCGCTGCCGGCTCGTCCAGATCTTGGAACTGCCGGTATGCTGCCGCAAACTTCTTCAACAGCTCACCTCGTGCTACGGCTTGAGAAGCATTTGCAGCATGGAGTTTGCGTGACAGCTTAAGATACCGTTCTGGCAATCCAAGAGTGACTTATTCTACACACTAAAACGCCCCATTGAAACCAACAGCAGCAATCATGACAAACAGAACGCGGCCGTCTGCTTGCACCGCTGGCATTGCACTGTCAAGGGAGCTTTTGACGAACAAAGGCCAAGCTGCGTGTCGTGCGCGCAATTCTGATCGACTCGCGTGAGTGCTGCTCGGCGGTGACGGCCTCGGACTCCTGTCGGGTAAGCGAGTGTAGAAACCGTGCCCCAAATCCATCTGCAGCCATTGAATTCTTCTGAAGAAGCACTGCCGCACTTCAATGCCCTCATCAGGTCTATTCAACCTGAGGGAGTCCTTGGCAGCTCTCATCGTGATGTCGACGTAAACCTTTGTTGGGTGCACGAGCCGAAGCCGAGCGGATGACAACCCGCTAGCCCTTTAATTGCGGCAAGAAGACATCAGGTCCACCCCACAACAGCTCAAATCTCAACCTGAAACACCAAAGAGTCTGATATAAGCCTAAACCTTGCGGAGGACTGACTGACCTACTCCCCCGAAGCAGGATCCGTACGAGGACTTTCTGTCCGCGTGACCGCCAGGATAACATTGTAGATACCTCGGCTCCGAAAGAACCAGACCGGCTTTCAGGTGGGACCTGGACTGGACTCCACTTTCTCTAAGCTTCGAGGATGGGCTTTTCTTGCGGCAAGCTCCATGCATGTGTTTCATCTAGGTTAGGCAGAAACTCAACAACTATGAGGCAAATTTAAAAGATACCAGAAGAATGCAATGCGTTCCATTTTGCCAAGTATTCGCACTCCTGTACCATCCTCACGAATTCGACTCAGCTGGCATTGTCAGCACGGTTCCACTTTGAGGCTGTGCACAAAGGTTATCTAGCGAGTTTCTGATGAAACCTTCCGGAAAAGAGTTCGGCCGGAGACAACTTGAGGTGCTGAACATCTAGGGTCCGCCAAAGAAATCGGCAGGATCCCATGCAGTTTTCAAGCTATGTCCTTCAAGAAGTGGAGATGTAGATTTTGCATCAAAAGCTGTTTTTATGTGAAATCCAGACTTGTCGAGCGGCCCAGGGAGACGAGCATGTAGCCTGCGCAAGGCGGCAGCTCTGCAATTACCATTCCATGACCATCCATCGCCTATAAAGATGATGAGGCTTTCAGGTTGCAGCCTTGCTGCCGGCCGTCTTACTGGCCGGCAAAGAAGCCAACTAGCCAGCATCGCCTTAAACCCTAGGGTTTGGGATGCGGTGTGAAGCCTCACTGTCACAAAGCCTTAGGACATAATTTGCGGAATGGCAAGCTGCACATGACTGTCGGGCGAAACAGCTGTCTAGTCGAGGATGATGGAGAAGGATGCACAGTGAGGGACATCCGTCTATGAGATACCGGAGATCTGCAATGCAAAGGGAACGGTTTTCCCCCAGATTCCCAAGTTCAGCATGTTGAAGCTTCAACGTGAGCGGCTTTGGCGAACACGTAGCACACCGCTTCCTGACAAGACTTCACGGAATCTCATTCGCAGCCAGACCCACACCACTTCAAAGCCAAGCAGCAAACCACATAGCCGAGGACAAACGGCAAGCCATGCGACTCTTCTAGTACAGCCGCAATTGGCAGACCTTCAGCAGAACTACGAAGCTTGCATTGCCAAACTGTCCAAGCCGGCTTCCGAAATGCCAAAGACCCTTCTATGCTCTCCTCTTTTGCAACTACGGGGATTCCAAGGCAGCAAGCAGCATCCCACTGTTGTCTTCTTTCGGTGCCAGATATTTTTCTTTGCCGAGGGGCCAACAGACAATGCTACTAATAATATTAATAATATGGAGGCGGCTGCCACCAGGATGCCACGTACGCAGAGCAAACTGACAAACAGAGAACAAAGCGGTGAAGCCGCCTGGAGTCCTACAGGCTACACATGTAGCGGTATCATGGTGAGGTCTACGCTTGGAGGTCGCCACATTTTCAAACCGCTGAAACGCTTGCAGAACAGCGTTAGGGCACTGCGTAAACAACTCACGACAAGCCACCTGACGCTGCGAAGCACTCCCCCGAGAAGCATCTGAAGGCCGTAAACATGGACCTAGGCCGCAATTTGCACCGATACCAGTGCATTCGAATTACTATGATGAAGCCCGGAGAAAATATACGGACGCGTACCATGTCCGTATCGGCAAAAAGTGCGAAACTCGAGCAGCCGCTTTGCTGCCATGGGCTAAGCAGGCCTTTCGTAGGTCTTGGTAAGCGCGCACATGTAGTTCCTATTCCCTTTTGGAGCCTTGAAGGCGGAAAATGACCTGGGATCAGTTGGTTCCTTGAAGCTACCGGGAAGGTCCCAGACTGCAAGCCTCCCTGCTGTGACAATTACTTGTTTTGCTGGTCCTTGATTAGGAACACCTCTTCAGTTGCTCATCCTCCCAATTCTCGTACAAGCCTGCAGAATCGAGAGCAGAAAAAAGGCGGGCTGCATGGTCCCAAAACTTCAAGCAATGGCTTGGGGGCCATCTTGAGGGGGCACTTCAGTAGGAACGAAGCGTTTCAAATGACGTCTTGGATTCGGGGCAGTACTTGGGCCGTCTAATTCAGCGCCCATGGCAGCCCAGCAGCGAAGGGATGTTCTGGAAGTGGCCGGTTAGCCCCATCTCTGCAACCAGCTTATCCTGCAACTGAGCATTCTGCTGAGGAGTTAGTTGGGAAATCCGGAACCAGACATGAGCTTTTAAGACGTAGCTGCAGTAAAGTCTACCCCGCAACAAAGACATGACCTACCAAACTCCAAGCTTGTAAGTTACCTGACGTGATGCAAAACCTTACTAAGGCCGGCATCATAGCGCTCGTGAATCAAATCCTTGAATGGATTCGCTTCTTAGGCACTGGAACGCGCCTGACTGTGGAAGCCTTGCTCGTAATACGGAGCAAAACCCTCAGACCCCTCGCTCTGTCCCGACCAATGGTCATCGTAGCGAAGCCCGCAATGACCTTGGACTGGATGCACTCCAAATTGTGTCCAGCCATGCTCTGGCAGCCTCTTATGACCAAACTGGCATCAAACCTCCTCAGTGTGTTGAAAGAAGGGCCTAATCGCCTGCATACTTCCATGAAGCCTCTCACTGCAGACATCCTAGGCCGCCCTTTCCAGATTCTTGCCAAGTTGCATACAGAACGGCAAATAGCAAGGCAAACGAGAGGAAAAGAGTACCTGGCGCCGCAAGGTAGAAGCTTCATGGATGACTGTGGTTCCGACAGGATCGAGATCTCGTTACGAACAGATGAAGATCCAGGTGTTCAAGCAATCTGGGGCATGTCTTGGTCATGCACGCCATCGGTGGCTCTCTGAAGAAATCAATGTCGAACATCTGTCTGCCATCCAAGGCGCGGAAACCGCCTACGAGGCCCTTGACCATTAAGCGCAGTTCCTTCCAGGGCATGAGGGATCTAAACACTTGATGTTCTAGAAATGCCCTAGAACTACATCCGGGACTCTACCGTGGTTATACAAGTGTCATTCTGAGTGTAAACATGGGGATCATCTAGCAACGCGAGCAAAAGGCAACTTGAGCTACCTGAAGCTCGAATTTATATTCTGGGAAGGCTCCGTTGATGGAACGAATGCAAAGGACGCGGACGGGTCCAGTGGATGGAAACAATAATGCAGAGTACCCGTACCATTTCTGCAATAGTTTGTATCTGGTTTGCCATGGTTTGCCGCTATCCAATCGAGACGGCTTGTCAAGGAAAGTGAACTCGGTGTTGAAGCTTGTCTTTGCATGAGCTACCTGCAACAGGAAGTGTACCAAAGTCTGCCTTCATCAGCTTAAGATAGACAACTGCTTGCAGGCTTGGCCTTTATTCAGTGAGGTCAGTCTTAGTGAAAACTCGACCCTGAAGCTACAGCCTGGACAGGCAAAAGAGCGTGCCTTCATGTACTTCAGTCTGAAGACTTTGACCTCCAAGAGCGCAAGATATTGACGGCTCGCGCACACGCTCTCCCAGCATCAATGGAACCACGCTATTTAAAGAAGTCGTACTGCGGAAACTAGGACATTGGAGTTGGCAAGCTGGCGGGCATCTCTGTCTGTCAAGAAAACTTGCATGCTTTTGGGATATGACCGCTCAGTACGATTGGTCCGGAACAAAGGGCCGTTCCAGACCCCTCCATTCCAGACCAGCGAATGCAATATCTCAAAATCGCTGTTGCACTGGGTGTCCGTTCCATGCCCTTTCTACACCGGTTCCATACGAGTTACAGACCAAACAAAATATTTAGCACATACTCACCCAGTATCACTTGCGGGAACCAGCAAGAGTCAGTCATCGTTCCGGACCCTTCGGATCAAGTGTGCGATCCACACCCTCAGGATCAAACAACATGGCAACCTGCACACGGAGCACGTGGTTTTGATCAGGAGCCAATATGTCATTGCTGACGTAGATGCTGTGCTGAGCTAATGCATCTGCTCGTCTTTACTTCAACTTGCATGTGGCTAGCTACCCTCACTTTGGCAAAAACTGTGATTGCATAGGAGTCGTCATTCCCCCATCGCGCTTCACTAGTTGACACTGCAGGATCCCGAAGCTGAGGCGTTGGCTACTCGTACCAGCCGGATCAGCCGGCAGAATCTGAGAAGCGAAGCTCCAAAGAAGTCCTCAGGTACAGGTTGCAATGCTTTGCTGTCTCGTTTTTTTGAAACGGCCCTCATGTTACTGGTTGTGCCAAATCATTTAAACTTCCACTAAGCCTGGGCTACGAATTACAGTCCCAGGTTCAGATTGCGTCTGCACCGCAACTTCCACGACGATGTCCGTCATGCCAGTAAGTAAAAGAAAGAGATCCTCAGCTCCAACGCAACCTTCGTATACACTTTCACGTGCATTTGCTGCAATGCAAACAGCCATTTGTATTCAAATCCCATCTTGCTGACTTCTGCTCTACCTACCACGCTCAGCCCGACAAGCTGCTGTCTGCATGACAGTATGTTAATTAATCTTCGAATACTTTCAGCCGCCTGCAACTAGCCTACCTGGACATCAGACTATCTGGGCTGCATTGTCATGGGCACTGTTATGTTTATCTATGCCAAGTGTAAACTTAGTTTGGGCAGTCTGATGTCTCTCGACAATGAAAGACTTTTGTGTGACCTGATCTTGACATTTGTTCGAGCCGCTTGGTCCTCATGTCCAACTGAAGTCTATGACCCGGCTTTTGGGAAAGCGTTATCTTGCACTTTTGATCTGTCACGAGACACATTGCTTGCTGCCTCGTATGGATCTTGTGAAGCTATTGACCGCACCCAGCAGTTGAACATTTTCGAGCTGGGTAGAGCCGCCAAAGATGAACATGTATCATCGACACATCAGAGCATTAATACCTCGCTGCCTGTTGAGGTTTCGGATTTATTGTATCCATGCAATGATTGTGAAGCTCCACAGGGCACTTTGCTACCACAAGTGAGCCGCAGAGCGCAGTCTGCCATGTGCGCCGTTTCCTGTAATTTTGCAAGCCGGGTCGCGAAGTAATTCCAGGCCCAGTCGGTACCACAGAAGTAGTTCTGCCAGCAATTGAATTACTTCTTTGCTGGACGAGTCTTGCTGCCCTCAAACCAGGTTTGGACCATACAGACTCCAGATTAACGCCACAGTGAGTAGCCCGGTAAGGTCTTCAGAGGTGACACTGTGACTATTTCGTTACGCTCTAGGAGAGAGTAAAAGCTTGAAAAGCATCTGTGGTGTCTCGCGGCAAAGACTCTCGTTGCAAGAAGCGTGCCTGTAGACTTTCAGATGGGACTGTTGCAGGCCCGTCAAAAACGATAAGGCCCAGTACAAAGCTTCTCAACAGAAGCCCACATTAGTTTTCAAGAGCTGAAGGTGCGGTAGGACAGTCCTTGATCCCGGATAGGTGAACGCGAAAGCAGCACTCAATGATCAGAACCACGGCAAAGATCACCTGCAAGCTCAGGCAACAAATCAAGAATCCAGGCTTGCATACCAAACTTGCGGGAATGCGAGCAGCTCCAGTCTGCCCTGCTGCATGCTTTGCAAGTTATAGCTCCAGCCTAAGCTGACGATCTAGAGACGGTTGATCACGACTTGCTCCGTACATATCTGACTCGTAATGAGCTGCCCCCCAAGGGCAGCATTGCAAAGTGTCTCTTGTTTCAAGTCCATGGCAGTCTATTCACATGCTTTCGACCAGAATAGGGCCTCAAGGTATATCCAGCCGCTCCAGTCCTGCACTGACACCCAGAGCTTCAAACATTGGAGTGCCACATCTGAGGCTGGCATAATTAACTAATCTGGTCTGCCAATAATGAATAGACACGGAGCAGCAGAATCCATTGATTCAGCACGTCCTGCTCTTTGCTGTCAGCCCACCCTGTCACCAGTGGACATCCTACTTGCGGGAGTCCTCGTAGCTGGGGTCCGTCTGGAATCCGATCATGATACCGTTCGCCTGAAGTGTTGCAAACGTGCTTTGAGTTGCTGCCGCAGCTAGTGGTGGCCAAGGCACAATGATCAACACTGCGACGAAAGGCTCGATGAAAATCAGAGGATGTATTTTTTCCTCCGATGGGCAGGATGTCTGGCATGTTGGTCCAAGCGGGAGGCCGACATATGCCAGGCTTGAACGCAATCCAGTGATATTATAGCCAAGACATCATTGTGCTACAAACGCAACCGACCCTGCAGCTGCTTTCGAGGGTTATTGCGGACCAAGGACTGGTGGAGCTGCCAGATCATTGATCCGCACCTTTGCTGAAGTTAGTTGGAAGAGTTTCTGGCGACCTGGCCTCCGATGGACAATCTTGTTTAAACAGACCGGAGTGGATGTTGGCTTGTGTGGGGGCCATCTGCCCGTAGACAATCTCTTCACCAAAGGTTGATCAGCACGTTGAAGTTTGGGCTATGAACAAGAGCTAGGTACTAAAGTTTTTCAGCGGGGCCATTTGGTGAGGGATTTGGTAAACAGCCTGCACCAAAAACACAGATCTAAGTTGAACTACTTGCAAACAAAGTGGCAAATGTTAGCTCGGCCACGAGCCGATTTGTGTCTCCTGCTAGAAGGATTTCCTTCATCGCCTGCGCGCTATGCTCATGGCAGCGGTGGTGTGACTGGTAGAAGCTGAATTTTGAGTAGAGCTAGCAGAGGCCATGTGCTACTACTGTGTACTTCTACCACCAGTGAAGGAGCAAAAGCAGCACGAGGACCACCCGCTAACAGCAGAAGTGGTGGGGTGGCGGTGGCGGTGGCGGTGGCGGCGGCGGCGGTGGTGATGCTGGTGCTGGTGCTGGTGCTGGTGCTGGTGCTGGTGGTGCTGGTGGTGCTGGTGGTGCTGGTGCTGGTGCTGGTGGTGCTGATGGTGGTGGCTGGTGGTGGTGCTGGTGCTGCTGGTGCTGGTGCTGGTGCCGGTGCCGGTGCTGCTGCTGGTGCTGCTGCTGGTGCTGGTGCTGGTGCTGGTTCTGGTGCCGCTGCTGGTGCTGGTGCTGGGTCTGGTGCTGGTGGTGGTGGCGGCGGCGGCGGCGGCGGCGGCGGTGGCGGCGGTGGTGTGGTTTTGGTGGTGCTGGTGCTGGTGCTGGTGGTGGTGGCGCTGGTGCCGGCTGCAGGTGGCGTTAGCGGCAGTGGTGGGGTCGCCTTGGTGGCGCGGTGGCAGTGGAGTATTACTGCTACTGCTGCTGCTACTACTACCAGGACGTCTACTACGCAGCAGCACTACCAACAGCATCATGTGTTGTGCGGTGGTGTAGATGCGCGTGGTCATTGTGGTGGTGGTGGTGGCAGCGGCGGTGATGGTGGCAGTGGCGTGAGCTCAGGCGATGGCAGCACCAGGGCTGATGCTGAGAATGCTCGGACGGAACGCCCATGGACACTTGGAATGTTGCTCAGAAGGAGACGTCCAATACCGTTGTGCCAGCAGTGTGCGCAGACACTTGCACTTAGTGGCTCGCTGACTCAAAGCTTTTCTACTCGATTCACCCTTTTTGTTCAAAGTGCTGCTGTTCTTCTTGAGTTGGCACGGACCTACGTGCCTGAAACTGAGCCATCATGCCATGGCCGAAGACTTTCTTGGGCAACTCCTTGTCCCTGCAGCAGGCTTGTGGCTCGAGGACGGCGTTCCAGGTAGAATGGTATCCAATACAAAAAAGTAACTCCATAATTCAATTGCAACGTGGTTACCTGCCCAGCTGTAGCTCTGACTTGATCCTCATGGTCTTTAATGGGAGGACTGCTTCGGCTGAGCACCCCTGCAAACTGCGCAGCCTTGTCCGTCCTGCTGTTCCATTTTCAAGGTCAGCAGTGGGAGTGCGTTTGGGGTCTCTCCTGCTGCCCTTTGCAGATCTGCGACTTCATGCAACTCGGAATCGACTAGCGGAATCTGAGACCAAGGCTTTCTGACCAAGATGTCCATCAATGGCTTCAGCGGGACGGCATTCATGTTCCTGGAGAACAGCACGGTCGGGTAGGAGCGGGCCAATCGTGTGCCCGAATCTGCAGAAGTCTTCGCTTACTGCAAAATGATCCCTCACCATCTAGAACAGCCTCATAGAGCAAGGGACCAGGTTTTTTCTGTGTTGTTGCTTGCCACGATGTCATGTTCATCTTTGCGGACCCCGCCGCTACCGAGCACGCTGTGGGTCCAAAACGATTCAACCCCATTCCTGCCTTTGGGACTCCCAACACGGTACTGACGTCCTTCAAATCAAATCAGCTTTATGTCAAACAAAAAGTTCACGGTTGGAACTCCTTCTACAACAAAGACCCTAGCCTAGAATCGCCCCTCCAGGAGGCCAAGTTGTCCTATCATCTAGTGCCAGCATTCTCATGCGAACTGCGTGAGTCCCCCGCTAATATGATGGACTTGAACAAGGTATTGCATGGTAAATCTTGGTCCGGACTTGACATCTTTTTTCCATGGCTTTCATGCAAACAGGTGCCGATCTACACTGCAAGTGAAGTGCCAAGGCTGCGATGGCATGGCACAGATACTTAAACTTGCTAGTCGCATGAAAATGCATTTCCAACTACACTACGTAGCCTCCAACAAGAAGCAGTGCCGAGGCCATGACGACTTTGTCCTGTCCCCCTCAAGCGCAGCTCCCTCGCGGCTGCCCTGCCAGGACAGAGCATCATCAAATCAAGGAACTGCTCCATATCTTTGAGCTTAAGTCTTGTGTTGTGCTGTGTCGGGATGTTGGGAGTGCTCGGGCAAAAGTGGAGTGGGAGTGCCGCTCAGGGCTTTGTCACTCTGAAGCTTCTTGCGGAAACATCTGTCACAACACCAGGCCAGGATCCCACGGGGTCATGCCCTGCCGACTCGCGCTGAATGGTACGACTCGCCATACCAACACGAATGTGATCCGAAACTCCCTCCCCCCGCCCTTGTGGATCCTACTGCAAGCGTGGTCTTCCGTTCGTCAGACCGTTTCTGAATTTGAATTCTAGATAACCATCCCGCTGAGCTCTACAAGGCAATATTCTGCCGCTACACACCATGACGACATTGTCCACACTGAAGCCTTTCAGACGGCATCGCATTGGATTACTCAAGCGTTTGAAGCTCACACCATCGCGCCTGATGAGATTTATCATCTCCTTCTTGGGGCCAATGCCACACCTGAGTCACATGCATGGTTCCGGAGAAAAATCGCATCCTTCATCACGGACCATCATGGGCCTGTTGGCTTCAATCCTGTGCTTATGCACCATGCTACCTGGGGTAGTGTGGCCACATGCGCCTGTGATTTACGTGAACTGCACGTATGCTAGACGTGAGGGAGATGCCGGGGTCTTTGATACACTGTCCGTTGTCAGTCAACTCCACATTACTTTGTAAGCAGGCACCCATCGGCCCATTCTCTCAGCAGGTGCAGGTGCCCGGAGACAATGGGTAACATCTCTGAACAAGTTTTCGTACCGAGATGAAGAGGCCTATTCATTCTCTTAATGCAAGCTCAATAACTGGCTTTCCCTGATTTTCTCGCTGGTCTTCGTCCTGCCGGCATGTACGGCTTGCGCTGCAATGCTTGGGCTTCTTGATTCATGATGGTGCTGGTCTCTGGCTGCTGCACCTCTCCTGCCTGTGACTTTGTCAGCGCGGCAATTTACCAAGAGTCATGTAGTCGGATCCACCCAAGGAAATCACCCCTGCAATTCGGTTCCTTATTCCTCAGAAGAAGGCAGGCAAGTCGATAACTAGTCAGATTCTGCTTCTTATCACCGTTGTTGTTCAGCGTGATGCTTCAGATGCTGCAGGCATCGACCCGAAATGCAGGCTGTCCTGGAACTGGAACACGTTGCTGGAGGAGTGGCTTCTTCTGAAGCCATTCTTGCCTTCCTGTTGACACAAACCAGGACATGTGTGGGATTCAGCAACCCGGCACATGCGTGGTTAGCAAATGTGGGTTCTGTGGCTCCAGGCCCTCTTGACGAAGCGCAAGTCGATGTAATCGGCGAGAGTATTCACCTTCAGCGGTTCAGAGCTCCACCAAAGTGGCAAGAGAGCCCCATACATGAAAGCAAAATTAATCTGATATGCCTGGTGGTTAAATGCTCAGTCTGCTTACTGGCTGCAAATGAGCCAGCACCCTCGCAAGCTTTTCTGCTGCCGCTAACTGTTTGGACAAGCATTTTGCTGTCCACTAGCTCGCGAACCCTGCATGCATCAAATCGCTCACATGAAGCCACGTGACGAACTGATTCATGTCTTCCTCAGAGTATGTAGTCAAACCCAACCTTGGAGGCAGGTAGGCATTTACGCTACTGGGGCAAAAATCAGGAAGAGAGGTGGGCGAATACTTGGTGAGGCCGTTCCCGGGTCCTTAAACAAGCTTCATGATATCCTCTGAAGATCGTCCCAGAAACGCCTCCACTGTGTTGACCAGCATCTTTCCTGTGCAGCTGTAATCATATTGCAAAACAAGAGCAGCCTTCCATGATCTTCCATGCAGTGGAGGCAAGAGGTGAGAGCAAGCGCACCCAAGCAGCGGCACAATGAAGATTACACCGATGCCTCTTCTGAAGTCACGTTTACAAGTGGAACTAATTCATATCTGTGAGTGCTGGCTGGCCGTACGCGGGTTGCTTTACAGTTTGGAACCTATCTTCACATCAAGCAAACGATTCTCACGGGGTCACGTGCTTTTCATTGCACTTCTCTGGATCTTGACCTTACGCTTCTTTCACCTTTAGTCATTTGGTGCTTGCTTTTGTCGTTGTTTACTCTTGGTTGCTGCCTTCAGCTGATTTAATGGACACGAACGCTAACCAAGCTACTTCCTTTTCTTTCTTCGGACCGATGCCTACATGAAACAGGTGTTTGCAGAGCATGTCTGCAACATTCTAGTCGTCGTAAGAAACTGGTGGTGATACTCCCGACGCCTTCCAACCTTGGTTTGTCTTAACGGGAGAGCTGGAATGACCGGGAATGAGGGCTCCCAAAACGCATGCCCCTTCATATGTCAGCCCTTAATGCATAGTTTGCGTAGTCAGCAAGGTTCCCACTGTTGTGACATCCTGGCCCCGGCTGTAGCTTCTGACTGGCATTTTGACTCATGATCCCCCACCTCTTAAGGGGTGGGGGGGTTAAGAAATGCCGAAAGCATTTCCGGACCCGCCCCCCCCAGTAAAATCAAGTTACATGGTACGCAAGCTTTCCGAGGTGGGGGGGTCAGGGTGTGTTAGCAGATGTTCGGGGTGATGGGGGTCATGGGGGTGCTACCCTGATGCTGGATGCGTTCATTCTCTCTCCCTCACGTGTTTGGCTCACTCACTCTCGGTCCCGCACAGACAGACAAGCACGCCCACACGCACACAGATGCAAGCAAAGTGAGCAGCGGCTTTCACGACTTTTTTTGCACCGTTCCCCCACGGCGGCGTGACGAGTGCTGAAGCGAAGGCCCCATCCTGGCACAGGCAATGTTGAACCCAGAAATTCCAGAAATGCGGAACAGAGGACAGCGGATGCAACGGTCCTCGATGTCTTTGACACCGGCATCAGCACACCAGCCTGTTGCGAGCGAGATTGTTTCAGGGTTGGGGGCTAGGGCATGTTAGGGCAGAACATGGCAGAACAACAACCGAGCCCCGAACGCGGCAGACTCATGAGGTCGATTTGGCCCACGAGGTTGGAAATAGAGGTTTTCGCATCCGGCACGCCCGGCATTAATGACCTGAGCCTTGTGAGCACCGCAGCCCCAAACTGTTTTTGAGACTGACCCGCCAGGGCAACATCCAGCATCTCGGGCGCCCTCCGGACGACCTCCTCCCAAAGGAGCTTGTTTTTGGTCTTCGGCACCTGGACATAATTGTCGCAGTCCAGGAACGACAAACCAGAACTCGTCCAAAGGGCTGGAAGCTCACGAAGGAACTGCTGAATGCACTTGGTGCCTGCAATGGTTCTGGTAAAGCTGCTTGCCGTGTACATTGTCTGGCCGCTGGGAATGGTCACAGTTGCATCATCGGAGCCCTGCGGCTCAGGAACCGGAGCTTGCCCAGCAAGAAGCTCAGGATTTTCACGAATCTTTTGGATGCACTGGAGGACCTCGGGCGCGAACCAGAGCAACGTCTTGTTGGCCGTCACCCCGATCTGCTTCACGGGCACCTCTGCCAAAATGGAGTTGATGGGGTCCAGCAGCAGCAACGGACTCAAGCAGCAGCAGAAGTACTTTGCACAGTTGGCATCGTCGGTGTCAACGTACGTCAAGTGCATGAGCCGTACCCGCGAAGTGCAGGTCGCCGGCAGGCTACCTCCTCCGGGCTTGCTGACCCTATTTTTTCGAGTCGCATCATCCTTGCCTTTCAGCTTGGCCCCTCGGTAGATGGACTGGACTAGCCCGAGACGCAGCTCGTTGCCTTCCTCGGCTTTGTACAGCAGCACTTGCGGCCTCTCCGAGTTTTGCCCCTGGTGGAAGTGCGTGACCTGGAAGAGCTCATTGCACTGGGCGACGGGGACGGCCTGCTTGACCCACTGCACCACTTTGGACTGAACCTGCATCCATCCACTCCAGCGACTCTGGCGAGTCCCGTCCAGAGTCCCAGCCTGACGAGCCAGCGCTAGCTCGTGCTGCAGCATCTGCCATCGCGGCAGCTTCTTTCCATCCTCGGACTCCGTACCGACAATCTGGGCAGCCGACAACATGCCTTCCTGTAGCCGCACTTGTTGAATGTACTTCTGCAGAGGCGTCTGGAGGCCATGCACGCGAGCAAGGCAGCTTGCATAAGTCATGGAGTTTGCAGCTTCCATGTCGTACTGCTCGGTGTCACTGAGCATGGCCACGATCTGGCGAAAGGAGACATGATCAGCATGGATGCTTGGGATCACCTGCTTGTCAGCACCTGAACTGCCTGCTGCATCATCTGCGATGGCCGAGGCTTCTGCCGCCAATGTTCCCACCGCCGGGGCCTCGACTTGGCTGAGCAGGTTCAGGATTTCGGCCTTCTGGTGGGCATGGTCCTCGGCCGACTGCAATGCCTGCGAGGCCTCGTCCTCCTCCTCGCCTTGGTCCTCCATGGCATCACTCTCAGCAAGGAGCTCTCCATCGTCGCAGTCGAACCCATCCGAGCTATCCAGCCAAGATCTGCCTTCGGTCCGCCACCAGTTCTCCAGCTCCTGCCTGATCTGCTGTGGTTTCCGGTTCACCGATGTCCAAGATTGCCATAAAATTGCATGGTTCAGAGCCTCCTGTGAGATCTTGGCGGTCATGTCAGCAGACACCTGCTCGCACTTGCACGAACGCTTCTCAGGTTTGCTGGCGCCCTTGGCATGCTCGAGGTGGTGTTTGTGTGTCCCAACCAGAAGATCCCTCAACGAAGGTGTTCCCCTGTAGCCCTTCTTGATAGAGCTAAAATGAAGCTCGGCAGCACGCTCTGCAAACCGTGATGGCAAGACACTGGCTTCATTGGCTCCAAAGCGAGCGAGCAAGATGGCGTGGCCAAGCAGCTGCAAACCGAGCTTCAAGGTCTGGGGCGGCAGGAAGTATTTCTGCCACTGGGATCGCCACAGCAACTTCGCGCTCTGGTAGTTCAAGAGCAAGAGGTAGTACGCTGCAAAGGCGGCATACATTCTCTCAGAGGCGCTGTTCTTGTCTCCCCCAAGCGTCGCTGAAGACACCAAAGCGCCCACGAGGCAATACAAGTGGTTGCCAGGATGATTCCAGCGACTGCTCAAACGCCGGCTACACATTCGCTGCAGTCCCTGCTTATCTGACTGTTCGTCTGCAAGGACGAAAGCACGGAGAGGGAGTTGCATCTCCAGCATTCCGATCGTGTCGGTACCTACCGATCCCCATGTCACCGTGCGGGACCCCGTGCAATGCTGCAGGGAGAAGCGCTTGAACCAATGGAGAGGGTCTTGACTGCCGTGGAGGTAGAAGCCCTTGTACCGGAGAACGCCGTAGCCGAAGAACCGGGCTTCAGGGAGGAAGACCTGGTCGCAGTCACGGAAAAACTCGAAGCGTGCCATCTCATCCTTGCTGAGTTGGGCCAGAAAGGCTCGCCCAGTGAGGAGGTTTGTTCCCCCCCCGTCAAAGCTCGCCCCAAGGGGTGGGATGTTGTCGTTCTTTTCCGTCAGCTTCCGAAGGATCTGTCCCAAGCAATCTAGTTGGTGCTCCGCCTTGTCCGTGGCTCTTGGCTTGACGGGGAAGCACATGACATCGAAGCTCTGTTGGAAGGTGTCGCTGCGAGAGATGATGAAGTGCATGGTCATCTTGGAAAGATGCTCGCTGGGCAGGCTCTTCATGTCGGTCAGCCGCGACCGATCGTCGCCCTCGGCCCAATAGCCTCCGATGACGCACTCAGGCGTCTCCGGAAAAAGGCCTGTCATGAGGCTGTATGTGGGGTGCATGTATGTCTCGTCTATGGAGACGAAGAAACTTCGGCATCCCTGGACGTTCAAATGCTGTATTGTCATATCACAGTTGTGGCTCAAATCATCTAGATTGAGGTTGGCCATAAAAGGCCACGGCACAAGTGGAAGCCTATAATCGATGGATGGCTGGACGTTCTGCGACGCCACCCCGAAGAAGGCCAACATCTTTCTCGTGCCGCTACTCCAGCCCAGCTCGAAAAAGACCTCGCGGGCCGTTTCCTCCGTGAAGAATTCCGAGGTCCCCGGCCGAATCTTCCCCCCCCTTGCGATTTTCTCCTGCGAAGCGAAGAAGGAGGCCATCAAACAGCGAACCATCTTGTGGGCATGCAGCCCACCAGCAGCTATTTTCGCAGCCATGCTCAGGTCGGAGTGCTGCACCTTCCCAGAGATCAAACTGGCCTGGAAGCTGGCACACAAGGTTTGGTAAGCTGCACGTTCCGAATCCGGACCGGCTTTGTCACTGAGATACACCAGCAATGTCATCTATCCATGCACGCAGACGCGCAGTCTGCCGGTTGGCCGGTATCGCCTGGAACTTGCCCCTGATCACGCGGAACAGCTTGTCGTCGTCCTTCACAGCCATGACCTCGTCCAATTCTCGTCGCACCTCTGCAATGTCACTGTAGTCAGCACTCATCATGAGCTCACGCTGTTTGTTCTGTTGCTCCTGGGTCTCCAGAGCTAGGGCTCTCCCAAGACCTGCTAGATCGATGCGGAAGGCCCAACGACAGGCTGCGGTGTGAAGGGCTCGGGACCCCACTAGCGCAAGACACTTGCTACAGGCAGCTGCATTCCCGCCTTTGACCCCCAGGCACTGCGAGTGACGCAGCATCAAGTTTTCAGCTTGCCAAGACACAGAAGTCATGCCGAGCGGGTCGTTGGGAGGTGCAGCTGCAAAGGCCAGCTGGCCCGATTGCACCCACTTCTCGAAAGAGGCCGCATATTTGTCCAGCTGCGGGACAGCGCCGCTCCCCAAAGTGACTCCTCCGCAGGGAACCTCCTCCGCCGGCAGTGGCCCGGCATCTGGGTTGTGCGTCTGACAGCTTGGACTTTTCATGATCCAGAATGTAGGTCTTGCCTGATGCGGCCCAACGTTTGCAATTGATTTCTTTGGCACGACGGATGCATTTCCAGGTAAACCCGTCGACAAGCTTGTAGGTGCCCTTGCGCTCTCTGCTGATCCAAGCCTGCAGCGAAGGCACCTCGGTGCCTTTGGCAGGCCGCCCCGGCCCTCTACGTGCTGGAAGAGGAGCTGCATCAGCCGCATCAGCTGGGACCAGTGCACCGCCAGATCCGCCAGTAGCTGAAGCCTCTCCATCGGCGAGGACCTTTGGCTCGTCCTCTTTTTGCCCTGCGCCCACAATGCTCTCTCGAAGCTGCCGGCAGCTGTTGCATCTCATGGGAGCTTTGGCCCCTAGCTTCTGACAGAATTCACTCCAGTGGCCGGTCGGGTTGTCATCCAAATTGGAATGATGCACCTTCTGGAAGGAGTTGTTGTAACTCACCCCGGCTTCTCGAGCCACGCGGGCCCCTTCTTTTCTCTCCTGCTCCTCTCGCTGCTTCTGCTTGGCTGCCTTCGATGCCTGCGTCTTGGCTTTGGGCGCTGTCTTCTTCTTGACCTGCTTCTCCACGGGTGGTGAGCGGGAGCGTTCCCGTCGAGGCCGCTGCTTGGGAGTGACAGGTGCAGCATCGTCCCCATCCTCGTGCTTGAGGTTTGGCTCGACAGCGCATGGCTCCTTCTTGGCCTTCTTTGCACTGCGGTCCGCCTCCGTCAGCATGCCACACTGTGCCCTCAAGGATGCCAATATGCGCCTCACCCTATCCTCCGAGAAATCACTCTCCCTTAATTTGGGAGGCCAGGCGGACCCATCAAACTCGGCCACCACTGCCGCGGCTGCAGTCACGACACGAACACCGCAGCTCCAGGAATCTGTTTGGTCGGGCACACCGACCCAGACGGTCTCCACATCCCCCCACCCGAGTTCACGAGCGTGCTGTGCAAAGGATGAAGCTGCGTCGTCCATGGCATCCGAAGGCTGCCCATCAAAAACTAGAAAGGCCTTGTGTCCCCGGCTTGCTGCCAACAAAGCCCAATGATGCTCCGTCTGGAGTGTGCAAAGAATCAGCCCTGCTGTCGGCTGTGCCTGGAGCTGGCGCGTAGCCTCTGCCATGCTCCCGGACATGATGCAACAGCGCTGCGGCCATGAACTCGCCCACTTCTCTCTCGCCACAGCCACCAGCCCGTGCAGCAGGCCTCCCATGTCCATTGGAGCTCCATCAACCGGGGGCGAGCGGGGCCAGGGCCTCAGAAGGTTGGCTTCGATGTCCCCATCCAGATCATCCAGGTTGTCCACCGGCTGGAAGGTTCTTGGTCTCTTGGGCCTTGTCTTCTCAAGCTTCACCAAGGAGGATGCGGATGCCTCCGGCTCCTTCTTACAAGCAGACAAAGCATCTTGGATGCTCTGCTCAGCCCCTGCCAGCACGCAGGCACGTGCTCCAGCAGGCAACGAACCAGATCCTGAGCTGCCTCGTCGAGATGATGCACTTGCACCTGTGACTTAGCACGCTGCAAGCCAGACAAAACAGTGCCCAACCGAAAACCTTGAAGCTCGCCGTGCCAGGCAGGACTGGATGTCTTGAGGCATGAAGTCATCTTTCTGCTGATCCGAGAGGCTTGCAAAGCATGCCTTCTTGCCCACCTCGTGCTGTATCTGCACGTACTGGATGTAAGTGGCTGCTTCGGTCAGGCTAGCAAGTGCAAACGGATATGCGACTGCCGGCCCCAAGGAGAGCGCAGTCTCACACTGCTCTTGCGACAGACTCAGCAGGCTAACCCCATGCACTCGAGGCACGTCAGCGAGCTCACAAGCAGCTTCCCGCACAAAGTCCCGAAGGACCTTCCAAGGCCTCCGGATGTCATCCGGGAGCGGACAGACGGGGCTGGCCACCTGCACATTGGATGAATGTACTTTGGAGTTCATGTATGCAAACATCTACGAACTGGAAAATGCCAAAAGGTTCCCTGACCCTGGGACCCGCCTGACCCAGCTAAGAGTTGGAGGGGGGTCCCCGAGCCAAATCGGCATTTGGCTTGTTTCTCCCTGCTCTCTAGGTGTCTTGGGAGCTACACACCCAGACTCTGGAAAATGCCGAAAAGGTTTTCTGACCCCTGGACCCGCCTGACCCAGCCAAGAGTTGGAGGGGGGTCCCCGAATCGACATTTAGCTTGTTTCTCCCTGCTGTCTAGGTGTCTTGGGAGCTTTGCACCCAGACCTGGAAAATGCTGAAAAGGTTCCCTGACCCCTGGAACCGCCTGACCCAGCCAAGAGTTGGAGGGGGGGTCCCCGCGCCGAATCGGCAGTTTATCGGCACTTCCTTCCACTCCGTCACATTATCTAATCTGACTGAGAGTCGACTCTCAAGTCAGATTAGATAATGTGACAGAGTGGAAGGAAGTGCCGATAAACTGCCGATTCGGCTCGGGGACCCCCCCTCCAACTCTTGGCTGGGTCAGGCGGTTCCAAGGGTCAGGGAACCTTTTCGGCATTTTCCAGAGTCTGGGTGTGTAGCTCCCAAGACACCTAGAGAGCAGGGAGGAACAAGCCAAATGCCGATTCGGCTCGGGGACCCCCCTCCAACTTTTGGCTGGGTCAGGCGGGTCCAAGGGTCAGGGAACCTTTTCGGCATTTTTCAGGGATCTGGGTCTGGGATGCTGTGTGTACATTTTTTTAGTGACAGCATACACCCCCACACCCGGATATTATCATCACCAATACGACATGATTTGGCCTCGTGCTTCCTCCGCATGACTCTCGCCGGCAACGACGCAGCAGGTGCCTCCAAATCAGATC
>CAJNIZ010001436.1:42992-104992 GCA_905231905.1 Symbiodinium pilosum | reverse complement strand
AACCAGGAACATCAGGAGCTTCAAGCGACCCAGCCTGCAACAAAGGATGCTTTCACCCAACTGTCTGCGCACAGGCTGCCGAAAGGATATCACGAGGCCCACCTTCGCCTCACCCTGCATATTCCTTCATGTCATTCTTCACATGTGGCCCAGGCTCTGGCAGCGACGCAGCATGTGCCTCGCGGTGACACCGAAATGCTAAGTGCCATCTGAGCTTGGTCCAGGTTGCCCCAAGCCTCGGGTGCAGCGGCAGTGTCAGTTGCCTGGTCATGGGCCTGGCGCGATGTCTACTGGGCGCACAGCACGGCACATGTTGCCAATCACGCCTGCACATGCCTGCACGTGTGGCACTCTTTTTGAGCTGTGCGCGCCACCTGTCACCCCATGGTGGCTGCTGGCTCCTGGCCCTGTTCCCACACTCAACGTCGCGCGGTGAGCCAGATTTTGTACAGGTGCCTTGCAAAGGAAGTCGTGTACTTGGCCGATGACGCCAGGTCCTTTCCGCCCGTCACACGTCCTTTGGAGTCCTTCACAAAGTACACCTTGGGCACCTTCCTCCTGGCCTGTCGCTTGGCCTCGGGCGGTTTAGGGATTTCGGCGCCAACAATGTTGCACATAAAGCTGGGGCAAGAGAAGCAGCTGAGGGGGCGTCCAGTCTATCGTTGATCATCTGTCTCTTGGATGTGGACATCACGCGTTTCATCTTGATGAGGCCAGGTAGTGTGCCTACGAGGTGCGAACACTTCGGCAGGTCGTGGCCGAACATGCCCATCCTGGCCAGCACTTCACGATGAAAGACCGCATCCCGCATCATGACTCTACATCACGCTCCAAAAGCCCAGGCGCCAAGTGGTCACTTTGACGGCGGCAGTAGCCAGAGTCAGTGCCATCATGCATTCCAGCTGCCACAAGCGGCTACTCGAGGGCTGCTCTAGCACCCACCAGGGCGAACGACCCACATGACGCAGCACGCGAAGCCAGGTGGCCTTGTGGGCAAGCATCAGAACTCATATGACACGATCCACCATACCATCCCACTACTATCCCTCATGAAATGTAGTATGGTTCAGACATGTTCAGACAAGCATCTAGGTTGGAGATGATCAGGTTGGCGAGTCGCACTTTGAACCTTTTGACATCCCCACTCGGTCTCAGCTCGGACCGGAGATGCACGGAATGAGACCTGGGTTACGCAATCGCACGCAAGCCACGCGTGAGCATCTTAACATATGTTAGCTACGTGCCGTGGTCGTCGCCTCATTGCTCAAGCAACCATTGCATCGACCAGCGGCATCCACACAAACATCGAGCACGGTGGCCCCCCCACTATGACAGCTTCGGGAACACATCGGAGACCGAGGTCTCGGCGTGAGATGGCATGAGCTGGCACGGGTGGTTGCACGTCATCGCCCAATGCTGTCAAGGAACATAGGAGGTGCAAGAAGCCCCTTTTGCCAGTGAGGTCCATGGACCTGGCATTGTGCTTGATGTCATAGGCCACAGCCTGGGAAGCCGGCAGCCAGAGAATCCCAAACAAGCTGACACAGACGCAGGCTGGGACATCCAGGACCTCAAGTTTAGGACTTTAAGAAAACACGCACAGGCTGAACCAGTAACTTGCCAGCTGCCCTTGGACCACAATCGCTGGATCACATTGGACGCCGAGAAGAGATCGATGCAGTGCAAGGTTCGCTCTCCTGCACGGAAAAGAAAGCACAAGGCCAGACATCCAGACATATCCAGACCACATCAGCCATCAAACAGAGGCGCTCCCTCCCAGGCTGAGGCAATGCTAACCAGTTTGTCCCAATGCTGCTCTGCATGATACCAGCTATGCTCGGACGTTGCACAGGCCGTGTCGTCCTCACGAGACTCTAGAAGCACATGTCACTGTTCCGCATAATTATGAGTAACCAAATGTCTTCAAGCAACCGCATGTCAGAATGGTACACCAGAACGTAACTACGATGCATGCCCGAGGTCATCGATCCACGAATCCAGGCAGGAGCCCGCGCAAAAGCAGATGCGCACCAGCATTGCAAAGCATGACCAACGAAGCATGACTGAAACTCAGCAGATCTCAGCAGCAGTACAGCCAGGCTAGAGCCCACAAGCTGAGGGTTCGGTCTTCGTGACACGATTGTAACAAAGCGCATGGCAAGGCGAGCCAAGAAGCTAGGGTTTAGGGCACACAGTTGGCCGGAGAAGGAAAAGATTTTCAAGGCTGAATAGATCCAGGCTCAGGGTTTGGAAGCTAGAATCCGCGAATCCTAAACCCTGAAACCTGAACCCTTAAGCCCTAAAACCCTGAAACCCTGAACCCTTAACCCTTACATTGTTGCCCGAAACCGCAGCGTATCCACATCCCCATGGAACACTTAGGTATGTGTATATATATATATATGAACCATAATCTAAGCTCCTAGCATCCCCCTCAATAACCCATATAGTTGTCCCCATATGATCTCTTGTAGAACCCCCTTTAAGGAGTTTAGACATAATATATATGGGGATACAGCCAACAGGCAGCCTTGACAAACGCGGAATAAAACGATAAGATCATTCGGAGCCTCCACGCCAGGACGTGAGGAGTCGTCAATGCCCTGACACAACAGGGCACAAGATGGCGCACATACCACCACCACAACAACAACGGCATGTCAAGTCCAAGGTCCAAGCCACAGACATCGATGAGGATATCGATGTAAGATCAGTCGAGACCTAACCGGAATGATAGAGGACGCCAGAAAGCAACGAAGGGGGCTTGAGTCCAAGGCCCAAGCCGAGGATGCCATCTCCCCGCCAGCAATGACCTGCAGCAGGGCGTAGCTTCGAATAAAAATATGGGGAGGGGGATGCATGCAGATTAAGCCAAGGTGTGCTCAAGTACCCGGTTTAGGAAGTGCATGATGTACAACCTAGAGCCCACTAACCCCGAGCACGCCCTGTGAAACCTCAACCCTCGTGTGAAACTCGGGGTGTGCTTGTCTGCTGTTGCTGCTGCTATGTGCTGTGTTGAGCGTGTTGTGCGCCGCCTCCGTGCTGCTATGTGTGTGTGTGTGTGCTGCCTCCGTGTTGCTGTTATGATGCGTGAATACTACCATGTACACTCAGCCACAGCAGGAGTCAGGAGACCCTCAGTTCCTCAGGCTCCTGTTCAAGAGATCACCCATAGTGGTTGCTTCGTTCCAAGACATGTCGCACTCCTCCACTCCGTCCCGGTACACAACCGCGTCACCACCAAGGGCGGTGCCCCACAATGCCATGTCTCCTTGAAACCTTTGAGTGCAGGAAATGGCCTCCGGCAGTATGGCCAGTGTTCAGGATGTTCAGACACATTACAGGTACTCGCAGACGTGATAGACGTGGGCAAGGCGACAAGGTCTAAAGAGGAACCTTTCCGGGCCCCGAAAGATCAAAAGCCTGCTCTGCACGCTGCTCGATCTGCTCGACTCGTTCTCTGGCAAAGAGCTGTCAGCAAAATTCAGTAAACCATGGCGACAGCAGTAGCGACAGTGGTGCACTGCAGGATCAGTTGATTGCTGTTAGTGCTGATTATTGCTGATTGGGATGGCATGTGGACATATGTGGACCGCCCCAATGAATACCCCATTGAAATTTGAGCTGGATGTCTCCAACTTGTTCTTTCTCTTATCTCCCTCTGCTGGCACGTTACTTGCACGCTGCTTGCACTCACTCACAAGCACTCACAATTTGCTGGAAAACAAGCAGCATGCACAAAGGTCACGCGCAGCAGATAAGTTCTTCCATTGTTGTTGTATAGCAGATCTGGAAGTTCTCCAACAGCGCAAGAAAATGTAAAATCGAGGGGCCTGGCTGACTAATTCCTATTCCCATGTCTCCGGACCCGCAATCAATATTCGAGAACCGATGTACGCCGTTTTACATTATTAGGCGTGGAGCTTGCAGGCTTTTGGACGAGTCATGAGGAGTCTAATCATGTTGAAATAGACAACCCAGAACTACCCTATAACCCCAAATCCAAACCCTAAACTCCTTGATCCCCGGTGCACCTTCGGCTCTTCTGGCCCGCCATTGCCAGCTGGCTCCTAACAAGAATGGCTTGGCTTGGGGTTTCAAGGGTTCAGGTCCAAGGGCTAAGGGTTCGGGTCATTAGGTACAGACCAAGCGCGTGCAACGGCCCCCGGCCTCGGCACCCTCACTCGCCTGTCACGAAACACACTCGCTCTTCTTCAAACTTCTCCCAACTGATTGGTTGGCGCTGCATGATAGGACTCAGGCAGGGACGGCCCGATTGTCGATCCCCATCGAATGAGCCTGCCAGCAATATGAATCCCAGGGCCCATTGTCCAATCGCGCAAGAATTCTTGGGCACCGTCGTGGTCTCCTGGATGGCCGCTGTTGATGCTGTGGCTGTCTCCTGCGGGAATGCATCATGTCCAGACCACTGCTCCTAAGCCACACCGCAGACATCCGAAGTTCTCAGGCCCGAGCACGCAAAGCCAAATCAGGATGAGCAGCAACGGGATCATGATCAGGACCACCGGAAGGCTCCTGCACAAAAGCAAGCGGAAAAAGCAGCAACCGGGAGCCCACCTCATCCCCTCCTTTCAGAAGCCTACCTCTGGATCAGACTCCCGGGCGGCTTGTCGACCAGCTTCAGGAACCTGCCATGCTTCTGTCATCGGAAGCATAAACAAAGCAAAACATCGGGACCAGCCTCATGGAAGCCATGCTTCTTGGCCCATGCATCTGCCTGCCACTGCTGATGACTAATTATTGCGGCGCTCCCGGATTTTGAAAATCCAGGCCTTCGCTTTGCTTTTGAAAGTCTCGCTCAACTCCCCATCGAGCTTCGTGAAAACATAGCTGTCTCGGTCATTTGCGAATGGACTCTCCGAATCTCTCGTCAACTACAAACCCCCCGAGCACCAGGCAGCAGCTGCGGATTCCCCCATACGATTTGAACCATATGGACCATGTCATGACGAACTGCGCTATGCAATGCTGCTGGATCTGCTGGTATGTGATGATATGCGCCGTGTTCCCGTGCTGGTATGCATGCATCTGACGATTGTCCGAACTGAGAATACCCAATCTTGCAGACCACCCCATGGGCCACTTGCCCCTGCAAGAAGAGAACACAGCACATTCATGCAAGCACACACACAAAAATCACACACAGTCGATGAAAAGGGCACGACATGACACGACTATCTTTCTTCCTTCTCTTCTTTCTTTCTTTCTTTCTTTCTCTCTCAGACCCCGAGGCAGACCGTACATTGATAAATTGCTCGGAATGCAACAGTCATATATCTGTAGATGTGCCTACACGACAGCCGATTTTCGGCAATTTCTTCTAGCCACACGGTGCCTCATGAAGCCGATTTTTCGGCAATTTCTTCTAGCTGCATGAAGGACCCCAAGAGCAGAACCGGAATTGCCGAAAGGAAAATGCCGAAATGGGGGCGCCCCCCCCCTGTTTCGGCAATATTAAGGGTCAGGGATGACTCATGCTGTCGTCGTTCATTCACCTCCTTAGCGCGTCTCTGCAACCGGGACGGTGCCTGTGATCAGCTTGTTCGAGGACATCGCTCCCAAACGCACTTGCAGTCTTTGGCGGACGCCGTGCAGAGCACCTCTTCAGCTTCCCCATGGCTCTCAAGCAGTTTCGCACATGCTGCTATTAAAGAGATTCTCGAATTATGGGCAACACCACAATCCCAAGAAGCTACCGTTCGCGTTCTACACTTGATCTACAGAGTTTCATGGACGCTGTATGACGTTGCGCTCCGCGAAACTGAAAGTGGGCCAGCCGCTGTCGCTGTCCTCTCGCTGCAGCAGAGGATTTGCATCCTCTCCAGCCACCGTGCTGCCAACCTTCCATTTACTACAACGCACAATTCAGAAGTTTAAGGTTGCAAAACATCCCAGAACAGCAGGAACAGCAGACAGGCGATCATCCTGCATTGCCCAACGTTATCTGATGAGCCGGGGGTTCCCAAATCCACGCTGTTTTTATTTGCTTAGTTCAAGCATTCGGATCGATCACTTCCAAGCAGAAGTTTGGTAGCTTCTTGGAGAGAATTCCTCGGTTTGCAGAATAGCTTTAATGCCATGTACTTGCTCAAGCTCGCCCCCAAGAAAACCTATCCAGGCCTCGGCATCTTGATCTACATAGCTCTCCTGGCCAGTATTCTGTCGCGACACCTTGGCTCCGTGAATACTGTTGCCTGCCCAGGCCACATCTTGAAAACTGTGGCCCCACCCTCCAATTTGAGCAGTGCGGCAACATTGTCCGTCGCGTTGTTCTCGGATTCTTCGAGGGGCTCCATGAGTGAAGCAGCCTGCCAGTTTGCTGATCTAGAAGTGTTGGATTGCTTGGTCTATGCAGAACTCTAGGTCATTCAACACCTCAAGTTTGGCTTCGCGCAATGCTCCTTTCAAGGCAAAATGCCTGGCAACGGTTCTGAAAGGGCTCCTTCAAGCAGCATGCCGTCATCAAGCACCTACTCCAAATAATTTGCTCTTGTCGGACGAGTTGCACACTCTTTCCTCTAATCGCTGGGAGTGTCCAGCACTCCCAGCTGTGTCCGTTTTGGCCAACCACAAGTAGCAGAACTTTGGCCATGCAAGAAAGGATTTCTCCCACGCTAACGGCCTCGTATGATGGGTGGCTAGACTATGCTGCAGATGAAGACACACGTGTCTGAGAGCTTGCACCGTTTTAGTGGATCTTATTTTGTACATTCCGGACTCACCAGGAGCCTTCGGGGATTTTGGTGAGTCGCTGCCATTCGGCCGCGCACACAGCAGCTCTACTTGCCGACTCCTCGGCTGAGGTCTGAATCTTCAATACAACCCCGAGGGTCTTTGGTAAATCAGTATCAGTATGAGTCTCAATACAAAAAAATTGTCTGTCCCAGCTTGGTGTCTCTTTCGGAGGAAGGAAGCACTGCTCAAACCGTTCGACGACGTTGCCCGTGTCGAGTTCTCGCCGGGTGACGTCGCCTGGGATGGGCTTCAGTGTGCACGTCTCTGACTTTGAAGGTTTTCCGTGATTCTGGTGTGCGCTCAGCTCAGAGTCTTGACTCAGCTGCTTCGTGCTTCAGACAAGCATTGATGCGGGAAATCAGTATGCTGCCGCTCTCTTGGCATGCGTGAAGTTAAGAGATGAGAGCTGCTTTGCTCTCAAAGTCGGACTGAACAGACTTGGTGTATCGCTATCATGCTGAGCTCCCACCTCGAAGGCTTCATGGTCTAGTTTCTGCTCTTTTTGGTGCATTCCGCCCAGAATCTCTTGCACCAGTCACAGCTACCTGATTCAACTGATAGGAACTGCAGAAGGTTACCTTGATATTCCGGAGTTGCACCCTGACCTGGGACCGCAGCTCCCCTGTCCACCGCTATGGTTGACTGGAGTGCAACCAGGGCAACAATGGAATGGTGTGGATGAAATATCATGAGATGCCTCTTGACCGTAAGATACCATGAATGTACGGCGGAGGTTAATGCTGTCATTTGCTGTTCAGGCCGACTGGCCCGAAGTGGTCGTGCCAGGATTGAGAACCCAAAGAGGCGATCACGCTATTCACTTAGACTTACTTGTAGAGTCCGGATCTATCTTCTTGCAGTCCAGCAACATGCCATTGCGACCTGCCGAAATTCTTCTTCTGTTGATTTGGCTCGAGGCTACAGGTAGCCCTTTTCGCTTGAGACATAGGATTCTTTTAGCTTAAGGTCATTTGGAAGTGACTTTCTATGGTTTTAGTTTGATACAGTTCTAATACGATCGCTGATCTGACTTCAAGACACCTCCGGGCTTGCTGAGTTTCAGCGATACACTTTAATTACACTTGCTGATACATTCATGACGTGAGAATGCTTCTGCGGTAGCGTGCTTTCTTCGCCTCATGCACGCCCAGTGTAGCATGAGCCCCCTAGGGAGCGGCATGGGTCATGATACGGAAAATCTATGGCTGCACGATTATCCCACCCTGAATTCTTTCACCTTCTAAACATGCACGTGCCTACGTTTCTTGAGGATTCCTGGGGATAGGCATGTACCCTTCTGTCTGTGCATCCATGCCTGCGTACATGTAGATACTTAGACGTTCAAAAAATGTCGGGCTGGGAGGCATAGGTATGCGCCCAGATGCGTGTGTGTGTATATATATATTTGTATAGCTCGGCAAGGCCTGACGAACTCTTACGTTAGAACGGCCCGACAAGGCTTTGCAGGAGTTTGGTAGTCCTATGCTCGAGCAGGTTGTCGCTCCGAATTTTGATCTGCCACAGGTAGACAGGCTACGGGGAAAGAAGCATGTTGGGATTGGCCAGCGCCGGGCACGCAAAAAGCATCAGGTTGCGCAGACCAACCAGCTCCAGAGTGTAGTTGAAGGTGTATTGAAATCGTCTCAGCTTACGCAAGATTTGAGGGCCGAGGGATGGATGGAGAAGTAGGGCTTCGGTTGCAGCTGGGGGGCCGGGGCAAGTGCAGAGAAATTATTGAATCCTGCGGGGCAGATCGCGTATTTTGCCAACTTCGTACTGAATGTGCATCAGGATGGTAGTGAAATCATATTGCGTCTTTTGTGGCCCGAAAGGTGTTGAAATCATATCACTTCATCGTATTGAATTTATTGAAAGCAGATTTTGGAACCTAGAGTAGTATTAGTATGTCACAACTGTTGGCGTTGGCATCAAGCAGATCCCACAGTCCCAGGATGTTCTGAAAGGTAGAGAAGGTTAGGTTGTGTGCAACTGGCAACCTCGACCCCTGACGTTGCTCATCAAACAACAGGGGTTCTGCTTGTCAAGTGTCTTTTGTTAGCTGCAAGTGGCCGGCTGACCGTAATACCTGCCTCGGATTCGAGACTCCTCATTCGCGCCTTCAGAGCTCCGACAGACTCCTCGGCGCCAATCGGCTGAAGTTCAGCAACTTTGACTTCGACTCCAGATTTTGAAGTTCCTAAACCGCAAGCATCTCAGACGGAGCAAAGGAGGTGGTGGGCTCCAAGAACGACTGCTTAACTATCAGTATAGTTGACACCTCTCTGACACCGATGCTGAGGGCCTTAGCCTACAGATGCCTACAGCATCTCTGATCCCTTGGATTCAATAGCCGATGTGCGAGGTACAGTGTAGGAAACCTGAAGTTTCAACTGCAAAGCACATCTCCATCTAGTAACGTGGTCACATGGTTGCTTGCTCAAGGTTCCATCGGCGTCTCCAGCAATGCTGTTTCCGAGTAGGCCTGTCAGCAGGAGGAATTTTCATGAAAAGTCATGCATGGCATTCATGGTCTCGGATATATATATATATAAACATATGTATAAACATATACCTATATATGTTAAATACCGCAGCATCGAGATGTTCATAGTGCTTGCAACGAAATTCACGGAACTAGGTATGCGCTGTGCCACCCGGTGCTGTTTAGACTCTCAACTTGCGCATTTCTCGTGCTCGCGCCTGGAGCATCTGGTGTCGAAAGATCTGCCAGGAAGCATCCTTTGCATCGCCCAGGCTATTGAGCATTGGCAAGTAAGCATTCGCAAAGCTGTTCTGGGCAACATGCCTTCTCGCATTCTAGCGGTAGCGAGTTGACCATGATGGCATAAATATGTAATTTTGCAGAACAAGCTTGGAATCCCTGGACCATAGGCTACAAACATCATTGCGCGCTATCACAATCCTTACGCGCTACTCGACCCCGAATCTAGAGATGAGCCAGTCGTCGCAGTCTTTTTTTGAATAAGAGGCTGCCACTAGAAGCTTGGAAGCGGGTCCTAATTGCTGTAATGTTCCCACTTTCTGCAAAGGAACTGCAACAACAAAATTTAAAGCTCAGCTACACCACGAGCAGTACCAAGGAGCCAAGAACTTGGCGAAAATCATCTGCCGCTGGTTGGTGTCCAGCATTTTGCATCCACAAGCAGCCGCGTTCTTAAAGCGGTGAGGTGAAAACAAGGCACAGCGCACACCGACAAATCTTGTCTGTTGTTGTCAATGTGCCCAGGTAGGGCCCTGCTGGAAGGCTTGGCTCGCATTAGTTTTGTGACAATATGTTGAGGCTGCACTAGGGAGGTTGAGGGGGCTGGGCGTTCAAAGATTGAGCTGGGGTCTTTAGCAAAAGGGCCTGCTGTCAACGGGCTGCACTTGGGCCAGAAATGCTCCGAACAAGGGCCGCATGAAGCAATCTGTCTCAGGCAGCAGTCGACTTAGATGGCAGTTTCTCAAGAAAGGTGGTCCCTAGGGACCCCAAGGGACTACCATGGAAATGTTGGAGTCCTTATTTGAGATTCTATAAGAATTATATTGAGAAACTCACGTATGGGGTATCCCAGCGGATGCCGGTGTAGTTGAGCGTACTTGACATTTCCGGCGGAAGGCTGACATGTTGAAAACATGTTGCGCTCGCGTCCAACATATGAGTATGAGTAGAGCGAATTGAATTGAAATGCAACCTCAGCCCGACTTCCTGCACCAATCATTGTGACGTAGGCTTCCAGCAATTTTTCTGCCATGGACAAATGCCTAAAAAGTATTTGTGCTCAGGTCTGTATAACAAGGAGTCCAACTTCTCGTGGGGAGCATGGGCGCTCAGGGACCCCCTCGTGTTACAGGCATTTCTAGGGCTTCACGGACAAACCCTTAACATTGCTCATGAGTATTCGGGCGCCTAACGGTGGGAAGTCCTCCAAATGAAGCGCAGAGGTCATAGATGCTAGGTCACACGGAAGGTTCAAGGGTATTCAAGGGTCACCCTCCCCCACACTACTATGGAGGCTTTCGTGCTTTCTCTCCAGAGGGTCACATGTACAAGGTCTGCATACCTTTCGGAGCTCCTGCCAGGGTTAAGGGCCTGGTAGATCGTGAGGGTGAGCCCCACATCTAGCAAGGGGGAAACTCTAAGTTCTACGGCCTTCGGAGGGCGTTCAATCGCATGCTTCTGACACCTGCGAAAATGGATCTTCTTTAGCTAGATCGCATACATGATCAGAACAGCCACATCTGGGAACTGCAATTCCATCCCGAGTCCCTGAAAATCGCTCCTGCTGCGAGGTGATAACCTTACTTAAAATCGTCGCCGAGCTTTTAGAACTGATCAGGCGAGTCACGTTACCCGTCACTATGACTGCAACGTCAATAGTTCGGTTGAACAAAGGGCTGTACTCTTTTGTCATCATGATGAGGCCATTGATGTGCATTCTGCGGTGGTCACCATCAGTTTGGCTTCTTGAAGTCTACTTTTCTTGGAGTGTTTTCGCCGGCAGGAGCGCAAGGCGGTCAGGTGGAGACAAGGTCTGCAACCTGAGACATTCAGCATCGTTCAGACACCACTGAGGATCCAGGAATTCAAAAACTCCAGGAATAGAATATCCATGGCAGCCTGCGCTTGGCACAGAGTACAGCCCTTCATCTGCGAATTCTGCTCCATTCAGTTGCTTTAGCTAGTCCTGTTTTTTTCAATTTCCCGAACCTCTCTCACAGAGCTAGGAGGCTTCCGGAGTGAGCTTGCCAGGCGCCAGCAGCGTGCATGGCTCGAAGTGTGGGATTCAAGATGTTTGGGTCTTTGAGATTTACTTCCTTTAGCAAGCGTGCAATATCGTGCGATCTTCCAGGTTAGCTCAAGGCAGCTGCATGGATTCAGCCAGTGTGACTGCTATAGTCTATGAACTTGAGAGATCTTGAGAGCAGAGTCTTTGGGCCGCCACACTGAGGGAAAAAACAGATAAAAGGTTCTGTAGAAATTTGAAGAATCAGATAGAATGACGAACGTGCTTCCGAAGTACACTACAACACAGTTCGGTGTTCAATATTACCTTCGTAAATGGTGCTGCGCAAGTTCAGCAATCCCAGCCGCAGCATGGCTTCCAGGTCCGACCAAATGGTTGAGGGCTGGGTGGCATGGAGATGACGCTGTGGGAGCCTGTGACAATGTACAGTAAATGTGCTGATGCTCAAACTTGTTAAAGAAACTGCCCGTGCTGAATATTTTGCTAGACTGGTTCCTGGTCAGCTAGTGCCAGCCAATAAAAGTCCACCCCAAGCTGCTGACAACACAGAAATGATGCGAGGGCGGACTGGTCTCCGAAGAAGTTGAAGACAATGGGCGCGTCTGTGTACTCGAACACGCGCGTGTAAAAGTACGGCAGGTACCTCATGCGTTTTTGAGAGCGACTCAGAGGGAGCGGTGTTGTGCAATTACCTTGATCCAGTGGATGAGCCAGCACCTGCCCAGTGGAACATTGAACCCTCCGGGGGCCCTGCGTATAGGGGGGCGCTTCTACGCCCATGGCTGCCTTGACCGCCTGCGCTGGACAGGAACCGCCAAACAAGCATCTAAACGTCTTTGCAACCTCCTGAAGATGTCGGCTAACGCAATGACAAAACATGCCGAACCTGCGACGCGGACTTCCGAGCGTGGTCCACCTGAAGTTTAGTCTCAGCTTGAAATGTCAGATCCAGGGCTCGGGCTGCGGGCCTTCCAGTCCCAGAACACTGCCAGAAGTTCAGCAAGTCTGACAGCTATCAAGTGAGGGCCCTTCTTCTGGCCATTCAATGGGAGGCTGAAGATCCACGCTGTGCTTTGCATTAACAGGCACTGCATGAGCTAACCTCATTCCGCTTTAGGTGAAACTAGTTCTACATTGGCCAGCTCACACGCTGAGTTTAGCTCTCTTTCATGGGAGCTGTGAAGCTGCCACCATTGGCAAGCGAAAAGCCATCCGTTTGCAAAGGCGCCCCCGAAAAAATCAGATTCCTGAAGCCAGCGTTCTGGCTGTTGAGTTTGCTCTATTACTTTTTGAGAGTTAATGTTGACTCCCGATTAGTGCGGAGGTCCCCAATAAAGTAAAGTTGTTTTTTCAACAAGCTCTGTACCCCCTAGTGGCCCTAGTCGATTTGGGGGGTCCCAATATAGTAAAGCGTTTTCTGCCGGTTGAGAAACCATTCTTATTTGTGTTTAACTGCCTTTAGTTCGATTTCTCATTGATTTTAGAGAGATGTTTCAAGGCCAGGACTTTTTATTATGAAGGCCGAGGACCCTGCCCTTCCTATTCTCTTGAAAGCTAAACTGAGCGAGTCGTGATGAATTTCATAGAAGCCGAAGGATGCCTCTTCCCTTATTGATTTTGAAAGGAGCCATAGGATCCCCCAGACACCCAATCCGTTTTGAGGCCTTTTGATTATAGAAATTATAGAGGCTACCCTTGTTTGGGGCGGGGGGCAGGCACTAATCAGGCTCCAACATTATGCACTGACTTCAGACTGCTCTCGATGTTCTTCTGCTTCTTGTTGTTTTTCTTCTGCAGGCTCTGTGCTCTCCCGAAGGAGTGCGCCGGCTTTCCCTGCCCTGTAGTGAACCCGCTGCAGCTCCTTTGTCACATCCCGAGCGACACAGCCAATTGCTTGCATGTCCTTTTGCATCTAATAGGTTATCGCCCCACGTTTAACAACAGGTACGAGTAACATACCGCTGACTTCACGCTGAAGCGTGGCCCTTCCTCTAGTTTTGCACGTTTGCAGCTCATGTCTAAGAACTGACAGACCTATTCTGTGGCCGTCCCTGCTTGGCCAGGCACATCTACCAAGGCCCCAGCACCAGAAGAACTGCCCTTCGCTTTTTTCGCACCACGGCTGCAGTCTGGCCTCTGTGCCTGCTCCCCAGCATCCCGGCCTCTGCCAGACTGGCGCTTTTTATTACCAATTCTCTCCAGCAGCGTCGTATGAGCTCCCTTGGTTATCGATGCTTCTCCTGATGCTTGGTCTGGTGCGGAACTTCGGTACCACTTGATGTCTTTATTATCTTTTTCTGCTTGCCTGGTCGGGACCAATTGCTTCTCCCACAGTCCATGCCCTATTTCGCGCTGCTCTGATGTGAGTTCTTTCCCAAGTTCCTGAAGCGCTCAACTCCCCTCTGCTTCCTTGTCGTCCTGTTCCTCCTGCATCTGGTTGTGCAGGGGCCATCATTGCCTCATCTAGCCTTATGCCTCCCTAGCCTCCCTGCTTTTATGTACTGCATGATCCTCATTAACCTGTGGTGTCCGGCTGACTTTGACATGGTCGTCCTCATTCGGTATGTTGTTGCTTCAATCCAGCTCCATGCTCGCGTTGTCCTGCACAAGCCCTTCCTCCCTGGATTAGACACCCTCTGTGGACTTTGCTACTGGTCCCATCGGTTGCTCGCCTGTGTTGCGCCCCTCTGCTTCCTTTCGAATGCCTTCTTCCTCCACCGATCGGATGATCTCAGTGGGCTGTGCTGCTTGGCTTCTTTTTGGCCCTTGGCTGTTGATGCACGTGTCGTGCTCTGGTGGTGGACCCAAATCTTTTCATATTCTGCTTATCCCTGATGGTCCGCAACCTCGTTCCTTGCTTCATCGGATATCTGCTGTGGCTTTTCATCGCTGGTCGCTCTGGTATGTTCTGCCTTTTCTCTATCTTGTCACTCGCCAATATTGTGGCGGGATCGGAAGGGATCGTGCTTAGCTGCCTGTCCAGGGCGTGAGTGTTAATTCCTCTGTCCGCCTGTCGGCGTGTTCCTTCGTACATTTCGAGGCTTCCCACTACTGTACCTGTTTGGCGGGAGCACGATCAGACTCCCCGACTCCCATTCCTGCTTTTCCATTACCAGTGGTTCCACTCTTCAGGCTCATATTTCGTAGGTTCGAGGCATGTCTTCCTGGCGCTGAACGCAAAATTCACCGCTCCATTGTAGCCCGCACCGCGGCGCCATTATCCACCGTTAACGTCCAGTACACCCCAGTGAAAGGGATGACTTGCAGCTAGCCTTCCCTCACGGAAAAAAGCTTGCGTGGACTTTCTGGAGATCAGCTACTGACCTCAGCATGCCCCTTGCAGCTTTGTATAGGAACATGTGTCACAAGAGTTTGCTGGGACCCTGTTCCCAGTTTTGCTCATAGACATTACTCATTACTCAGTAAGCGGATGTATAAGTGACCCGATGATATGACCCGGCATGCCTCCTTCTTCTTGGACAGATTTCTTCACATCTGTAGAGGGTGGAAGTCATTTCGCGGCGACGGGTGCTCAGGGGATTCTGCGCAGGCATCCGCCTGCTTTCTTGGGATCTTGGGATAACAGTGTGGCTTGTAAGTGGCGCAGAACAAGCCAGGCACGGCACATTCTCGCAACGCATCAGGCCGCCATACTTCGAGGGGAAGGTGGCAATGTCGCCTGTCAGCATGCCATGTCTTGGGCGCTTTATCATGTCTTGGGAAAGTTTCCATTTAAGGTCCGATGTCACACCTTCAGCTGCGACTCCTGCTTCAAAACCCAGGTTGTGTTTCATTCTCAAGGAATTGCCAACGGCAGGGTTGCACTCTCCTCTCCTATGACAACAACCTACCCCCATATCAAATCATTTCAAGAGGACGTCATACCACCAGTGTCAGAAGGGCTTCCATGTGACAACACATGTAAGGCTGCAGCCAACAGCATAAACACCGGGCGCCGATGTCTGCCTGAGACTGCGCATTCAACCATCCTACAACCTTAAGCTTGCAAAGTGACGTGACGTTCTCTAAAGGTTACAAACGGATGGTCGAACGTAAAGCAGACAGGCGCAAAGGGAGCAAAGAGGTACTGCTATCTGAAGAATTCAGTTAGTGCATCTTATCTTGAGGACAAGACCAACTGCACCCTTCTGAGCACACCACTGAATTGCTTTCTTTCACGTGGCTGAGTGCTTTGTGTTATCATTTGGAGTCGAGAGTACGGCATCGCATACATGAGTGCTCAACAGCCTCTTGTTAGGGAAAGCAGGCCCATTTAGAAGGTTTCTGCAAGATGATGTACGTGTGCGTTCTGAGTTTGTCAAGCTGCTTGATGAGCCCTCCGAGGCAGGGACATGTTGGCATCAACAACGATGCCTTTCTGCTCCAGCTTCAGCCTTGGCACCCATGCAAATCAGAGGCCAGATGCAAGGACAAGCACCGACTTTCCTGGATACCAGCATGTCATAACATATTGCATATGGGAAGAATGAAACAGCACCTTGCAGGCCACGGTGTGTGGATGCCCCGTTCATCTCCAGGCATCAAACTGCTCCAAGACTGAGATCTGAAGCCCTCGGACTGCAATGATTTCAACAGTTTCAGTTCTTGGCCTCCGGCCCCTCACAAAACTCGACATTGGGAGCTGCACCAATGCCAACCACGGCCAGGTTGCATTCCATCTTCGCCCCAGACCTTGGCGTCTCTGGTTGTGGCTTCCGATTCATGCAGGCCGTCGGTTAAGCGGCTTTTTGGCCAGTCATGCAGTGACTGCAGTGAATAGTTATGTTTGGACGTGCGCCGGTGTAAGCTTTGGGCTTGATTCGTTGCAGCTTTCGCTGCAAAAAGTGGGCGCAAGTGCTAACATTGCCCGTGTTCTGAGACATGCAGATTTCAACAGGAGGTGGGGAGACCTGTAAACGGCTTGGGAAATGAATTCACCAATTTTCCCGGGACTTCGTGCTCCTGCCTGAAATAAGTATCTGTCCGTGGAGTCCATTAATTCAGTGTGCATTCAGCTAGCAGGGCTTCCTCATCATCAGAGTCTGCATTTGTGTCGAACAGAGGACTGAATGTTGCTCCAATCGAAGCCAGGATTGTCAAGGCCTTCCGCAACATAGTGGCTTCAAATTCGATGTGCTGAAAGGTTGCACAATGCCTTCCAGGTCTCTGGCTTGAGCGTCACGCTTGAGAGCTTGCCGGCTTCGCCCTCAAACTCTGCTACAACGTCGCCTATCAGCATTTCAGAAACTTTGCTAGGCTAGAGGTGTCAAGGACTTCACAAGCATGCGAGTGCTGTAGACTGCAAAGCACCATTCTACAACAATACCGTATGCTCCCAGCGCTCTCCCCATCATACCCAGGACGGGTGCAGCATCCAATGCTGAAACTTGCAAGAGGTGTAAGATGATTGTTCTTCCTTTAGACAACAGTTCATGGGTGGTCTTGGAAGGGAGACAGGATATGTCCTGAAAGTGCTATCATCAGGAAGGTTCTGCGGCCCTACCACACATTCAGAAGACAGGCTGCATGCTTGCCTCATTTATTTGGGGGTTGATCTAAAGATCCTTTGCGGAAGTTACCTAGTGTTAGTGTAGGTCACAAGGGAAACTGTAGGGAAAATTATTGTTCATCATGTCCATGTTGAGACAGGAATTTGATAAACTCCATTTCTCAGCCCTACCTAAACATTGGGTCAGTAGTGCCCTTGCTGATGAGACAGTCCAGTCTGCTGGAGGACATAGATGAGACGCTCATACATTCGATGCAGCAGCGAAGGCAGCAAACGAAAACAAAAACACAACAAGCCTTTCACGAACTTCACACCGCGTGCGGCATACTGATCCTCCGGAAGAATCTGGATTCGGGTCTGACACTTATGTGTTTGGTCAAGGCATGTTGTGGTGGCGACGGCAGTGGCCGAAGCCATACCTCTACAATCTATCTGGTCCTCAATATTGTCAAAGGCGTACAGATACCTAACATGCAGAGCATACCAGGAGACGTGATTTCCTGCTACTACTACTCCTCGCCTTCTTACGTCTTCTTCTGCTAATACTGTGATGGTAGTACGACGAGGATGATGACGAATACGACTATGACTACAACTACCACGCCTACTACGACTACAGCGAGTAATACGACTACAGCAACTGCGATGAGTGCCACAAGCACGAGCACGACTATGACTACTTCAAGTGCTGCAACTGCCTACCACTATTCACGGTAACAGGAAGATACAGTAGGCGCACCAAATCCTATATGGCTTGAATCCAAGGGGCCGGGTGCGCGCTCTAACTCTGCCTGTTTTCCCAACTGATGCTAGAGCCTGAAATTTACGGCTTCTCTGTCTAGTGCTGCGGTTCCTGGGATGGATTGATGATGCCACTCAACTTGCAAAGTGTGTCTCCGACTCAAGCAATAGACACTTGACCCCAAGCCTGCACTGCTCCAGCAGTGCTTCGACAAAGCTCAAAGTAATGTCAATTCACCTTTTTTCCCCTTATGGATCACCCACGTAAAGGACTGTATAAACAATCCCATTTTGAAGAGCCAATATGGCCATGCTCAAGAGAAAGCGTGCAGGGGAACTTGCGTGTGCTCTTTGAGTCCTCTAACCACTGGCCCAGCTCCGGGTTAAATAGCCGGGAGATCACGTGCGCCTGGCGACTGGAGTTCTGAGTTTGAGGTTTATGGTATCGGATAGAGAAATCTTTTGAAGCTCCTGATCTGACCAGATCGCCTTCCTTGTTTCAGCCCCAAGCAGTAACGGTATACCACAAATCAAACTCCACAAGCAATCTGAATTCGCTCTGGTGCGAGCTCAAGGCGGCGTAATTCTTGGCATATTCGGAACTTCTTGGCTACTGTATGGACGATCAAATTCAAAGTCAAAGCTCAGATTCTGCTGCTAGGTTTTCCCATCCTTGCTTTGTGAGTAGAGTCGAAAATGACTGAGCCCTACAATGCCCTGCTGCAATTCACAACATACGCAAACTAAACTGCAACATCGACACCGGGTCCTGGTCAGCGAAGGGAGACAAATCTTGCAGGAAGCAGTTACAAAAACTAGTACTGCTGCTCTGCATGAGAAAGCATGAAGCGCCTCTGGGAACACGACTGTTGTCTCCACCTGAGCACACTTTCGGCATGTTTCCGATGCAGACCTGCAGCTGATAGAGGGTTAACAGTGGTGGAGAGGCAGAGCTTTCAAAGTTTCGCAAAGCTTGAGACGGCTGCTGTTTTGGCACATTTCAGAGAAAAGAAGCAGCCATGGGTATGACACCTTATCGTCCTTACAGGCTGTAAATGCCAAAGAAAGTCAAACAGGCAACAAATGATATTCAGATACATTCAGCCTCTAGAGTCTCTAGTGTGCGACGCAGCAGACCGCGAAGGGTAACCAAGCGGATCCTTTTTCACCTGTGAGTGCGCTGAATTCGGGGGATCAGCATGCCGGACGCTATAGTCTGGCGAACGGGCAGTTCAACTACTCACGGACACACAAAGCCTACAAAGCATTGCTGAAGCACACAACCCGATCCAAACACAGATCAGGTAGTGAGCCAGGATGAACATGAATCCAACCCTCTGACGGGAGTAAATGATTGAACGACCTGCCAAGTGGGCTCCACCCCTTAGCCTGCCCTCTATTTTTCCTGCGCTGGCACGTATCGACGAATCACAAGGCAGACAATGACGTGTTGGGAGTCATGACACCAACCTGGCAATTTGACTTGGACTCCGCACGAATCCTATTTCAGAACCTGAAGGGGCCTTTCCCTTCACAGAACCAAGCTTGCAACGATTTAAGCGCCGAAAGTTTAATTTAGGTATTTTTTTGTTTGTGGGTGGTCCTGGGCTTTCGGTAGACCGACGCCCTACGCGGGAGCTCAATTTTGAGCCCAAATTTGAGGACGCTCTATGTGGGAGCTCAACTTAATGTCAAAATATGAAAGCTCCACGTGAGAGAGCTCAATCTGTGAGGATACTCTTGCGAGAGCTGAATAGATTATAGTAAAAATTGGAATAGAAGTGAACATAAATAATCTTGTTGCAGCAGTAATCAAAGAGATCATAACAGTAGTGATAACATGAGAAGACGCATTCTAGACAATGACGATGATGATGATGATGATGATGACAATCATTTACAAGCCACGAATTAGATTCACAATAATCTGCATTAGCCTCCCTTACCCTCCCTTACGGCAAACATGGCGATGACATGATCTTTTAAACCGTAAGCATGAATGACTTGAGAAAAACAACGCAGTTGGAGGGCGCAGCAGTCCCCGCATTTGGAAACAAAATGATCCGCACAGCCTTCCCCTACTGTAACCATGGCGATGACATTGTTTACCATAAGCGTGGATGGCTTTAACAAAGCGGGGAGAGTTGGGGGGGGAGGGGTGCACCCACCCCCATTTGCAAGCAAAATGATCCATCCTCACAGCCTTGCCTACTGCAAACATGGTGGTGACGTGAGTTTTGACCGTAAGCATGGATGGCTTTAACAAAGTAGAAAGGTGAGTGGAGAAGCCAAGAAGAAAAGCCAAGAAGCAGGAGAAGCCAAGAAGCCAGAAAGCCCAGCAGCGAGCAAACCAAAAAGCCTGCAAGCCGCAAAGCTGGAGAAGCCCAAAAGTTCCTAAAAACAAACGAATATTTAAAACACATACTCACTGAAAAAGTGTTGGTGCCCTTCAAGAAGCCGCACCGCTACCGAGAACTCAGATTACAATTGAAGCGCCGAGACCCATGATTCTATGTCGTCGGATGATGAGCTTTTTCGAGCCAAAGCCCGTGGCTCTGGTGCCTCAATCATCCTTCATGTTTTACGCCTCTCAGACTTTTCAGAAGTTTTGCCACTCCCTTCTTGCTGCCTCAGATCAGGCTGCTGCCTTAGCCTGAATTTGCTTGCTCACCGGTGTGGCTCTGAGTGGTTGTTCCATGCAGGCATGCATGGAGAGTCAAGAGAGTACGTTCGAAGTGACAGTTTTGTGGGCGCGTGAAATCTTCAGGCAAAATGGTTCAAAACATTTCTAGATAAATGAGAGCCTGCTCCGACGACTTACAAATCAACCGCAGATGCTCCTTATGTTGACGGAACAATGAGACTGCTCCATGGCCATACTTCGGAAGCTCTGCCAGTCCCCGCCCCGGCTGCCGACCTGCCATCTGAGTTTGTAACATGAGGCCTTTCGGAAAACAAAACAAATCAGTCAAAGGAAGCTGTCACGTGGCATGGCTTATATTGGAGAAACCTTAGATTTTTGTAATCTGCAACATGCGATGCCTAGACTCGACTCTAGACGATACAGAACCGTGTGAAATGAAATGTAGCTGCTGAGTGCGCTCTCGCAGTTCTGAGCCTGATCTTGGCAGGTCTGTCAATGCCCTCCCCAAAGCAGCCCAACACCAGAATGCTGAGTTCGACGAAGAATGGAATTGGAGTGTCGTGGCCACATGCTGCAGACAAACTACTTTCATCCCAGAAGATGCTTACCGAAAACAAATGTTGTATTTGGAAGTTGGCTGGCCAGGACACTCATGGCCTCAAGCTAGCAGTTCCATTTGGAAGCGCAGGTGCGTCTGAATAACGCAATGAGCAGAAAATGGTTGGCCATTTGGCACGCGAAAATCTGGCTGTACCTGCAGAAGGTGGGATGAGGTCATTACTGTGTGAAACTTTCAAAGGGAGAATCATCCTAGCTTGTTACATCTTTTGAAGCCTTGATGTGCAGCTGCAGTCTCACATCTGGTAACTGTAGAAGAGGTCATGGTCAGGGTGCTGAAGCGTCAAGCCTGCTTCTGAGCAGCACATAAAGCTTTGCCATCTGCTGTTGCCCTTGGGGTATTTTTCACACCTCTGCTGCTTCTACGCATTTTGCTCGATGGCCTCAGCCGACCAATCTGAGACAAGGTACAGTCTGCACCATGCTTCCCATTTTTGGGGAGACGCGTGTGTGCATTCCGAACATTCCCCTCCGTGCAGCTAGCACTACGCCAATGCCGACAGCTGAGTGATTGCTGGCTAGTGCAGCTGCCGTTATGGTCACTGGAATACTGAACAAACCCAGTTCTTGAGAAGTGTGGCCCATGATCTTCCCAGTAGTTTTCAGCTGTGGGCTGGATGGGCTAGGGAAGCCACGGTTCGGGAGTCATGCAAGCTCATCGATTGATTCACTTTGGCGTCAAGCCATTTCATGTTGAAATGTGGCTCTGCCTGGATGGAAGCGATCTGCCTACGCCACAGAGCCAACACTCAATGACTCTCAGAGTTCCGACGGCGCAATTCTGCCTTCTTCCGAAGGCCCAGGCGCTGTAGCAAGAAAGAGGCCTCCATCTTCAGCTACCGATCTCAATTCGTGTCTGTATCAGCTTCCAATGAAGAATCATCGTCATGCATCCAGCCCAATCGCAGTGATTATGCTTGCAAAGGCAGACTAACTGTCAGAAAGCTGAGATCTCAAGACAGCTATCAACGAAGAGGTACGAGTAGGCATGACATGTGGCAGTAGGCTCCAACAGTTCTGCTTGCCTGCGCCCAGAGTGCCTGCAGAGGCCTTGGTCAGGGTGCAGAAAGTTGTTGCATGTTGTTAAGGTCGAGGTTCCAGATCCGCCTCATCTGCACCCAAGCAGAATCTTGTTGGTTCACCGAGTGCAAACCATGACAGCTGCAAGTGTCCGGGGCCCCTGCCACTTCCACCAGTCATCTGCCTGTGAGGGCTTCGTGATTATTCCGCCAATCTTGCTTCGAATTCTTCTGCAATCTGCCGGACAGTGCCAGCACAAGAAAGTGAACTGGTGCCAATGAAACTATTTTTGGGGTTGTTGGTTCCTGGGTTTAATCCAATTGCATTTCAAATCCCTGCATAAGCGGGAGCTTGGGGCTTGTCATTGAGGATTAGCTACAGCTAGCTTAGGCTTAGGGCTGCAGGTGTCGCCAGACTAGCACTGCTGCACCTGAATTGCTACTTGGGCCCGGCCTGCTGCTTGCGCAGCTGCACCACCTGTTAGCAAGCAAAATGCTGGGAGACAAGCAGCACATGGCAAATCGCGAATCTAGCAGAACTCGCGGTGCGTGACAAATGAGACCCCTTCACTTGGAGTGGGTGCTCACAAAATGCATCACCCCGAGCCTCCCTCCAGGCATCAAAAGCAGTGCCGATGTCCAGAGAATTCCTGATTCAAACAATGAGGCTTCAATGTGCTAGCCCCACTGCACGCAGAATGTGATACCAAATAATTTACAAGACTGAAGAAACCGCATGCGCGCTATCATGCACTATCGGTGTCTATGTGTCAGCTTAAAGCATTTGAGCTGCTGGCCATCACACCTGCAACGTTCAAGCTTCACAGGTGATGTTTGAGAGAGAGGAAATCTTAGATGATCACGCAAAGACATTCTTCAAGGCTGGTGGCTGCCAATGATTAAGCGCCATGGGAACATCCTACATTGCTGCATAGCCATGGTCTGCTATAATGGCTGTGCTGCCTGCCGCGCTTCTTAGCCGGGCGTTCCCCAACAAGAAGGGTCAACGCATGTGCTGCAATCTGCAAATCCCTCAACAACAAATCAGTGCCGAGACACTCGAGCAAGTTCGCGAAGACTTTCACGGCACCATCCTTTTGCTTCTACTTGCATGACTCTGAGCTAGATGGTGAATTGGTAATTCGGGGAGATTAGGATGTAGGTTTCTAATTCCAAGTCCCGCTCACTTTGTTTAAAGGGGCGCGATTACCCGGCGCTGCCAAAGCCACAGCACAGCTGGATGCTCCCAACCTGCCAGCTCTTCAGCATCTTCATCAGCTCTTGTACATGCAGATCTGACCCGAAAAGGTCCTGAGCTATAGGAGGGCAGCTTCCTCTGGCCATGTGCAAGGTGTTTCTGCTTGGATCTCGACTATCTACCCTGATAAGCATCTGACGTTCGGGGAGGGGGCAAGGTGGGTTGAACCAGTTTTTGATCAAAGTGTACGGAGGATGGTTGATCATGGCCAATTAAATTCGATAATGTCCGAGCTTACTTGCTGAAGATTAGGATTTACTTTTTGGGAGGCATGATCAAGGTTGGCTGGGGCGATAAAGTGGGATGGACACCAGGACGGTGAAAGGCTCGCAGGTTGAAAAACGCCTATCAGGCTTAGCATGCTGGAGTTTGCTCCTAGCTCTTCAGCAACCTGAACTTTCTGCTTGGCCACAGAACCCTGCTGTAAGGAGTCCAGCTCTGTCCAGACATGCTGAAACTCTTTCCGACACGGAATGCGGGCTTGTATATGCCGTGGTATGCATCGGAGTGAGCCTGTGAGCCTGGGCATGAGGGGCTTATCACTCCTCTGGGTGCAGCTGTGGCATCGGATGCTTCTTCTTCAGAGCTCCTCAGAACAAAGCTTTTCAGTTCAAGCTTGTATCAGCTCAACCATTGAACAGCAAGCTGGTCTGCAGTTTAGGCCGAAGAAGCCTTCGAGGCGGAGAGCCTATGAGCAGTATTAATCAGATGGTTACAGCAACTAATTAATGCGATCCATGAAACTGTTGGGTTTGGGGGCTTCTGCTCGAGAAGTTAACAAATTCGACAAAGAGACATACGAAACCACTGAACCTCTTTAACATGTAGGATGAACTTTTTGAACGTTGCACTTCTTTAACCGTACTATGCGCAACTCCAACTTAACAAGGACTGCAGTCACGTCATGCTAAGTCCCAGTGCTGTTCCTTTATACATCAGGCCACTCCCTGCAACAAACGTAAGCGACGCCATCACCATCCCTGGGAATCTGCCAGCATCAAACCAACTGTTCGAACCAAAGGGCTCTTCAGTGATGATGCGCAGGAACAGCCGCGCGTAAATGGAGGCGGGCTCATGCAGCTCGCTGCGAGATCTTGGCCAGGGACGAAAGCTACTTCGAGTACCTGTACCTGCCTCTCATACGGCAAGAGTTGCTAGTGGGTTGTTGGTGATGGCCTGCACTAGCAATTCAGGACCAAACAGAACCGTCAAGCAGCATCCCCGCCACAAGCACATTGCAATCCTCCTTCTCGGTAGCTGAACTTGCAAGCCAAAGAACATTGCTTTCCGGAATGCATTCGCCTGCGCAGATGCACGGATGGGCAAGCAACTATGCTTCAGACATCTTCAGAGATCTGCGACAGGCTCTGGTCTAGTATTAATGACAGCTGATTGCATGCCTCCGGTCTGCTCTGCCGTAAAACATGTCTTGGGTCGCACCTGCAGTGGCCTTTGCCTGCTTGCCTGCTTCGATGACAACAGCCGAGGATCCTCCAAATGGAAGAAGTGCGCGCTTTGCTCCTCGCAAATGAGTCGTCCATGGTATTCCCATCTCAGCCTCAGGTGCGTGACTCCACCCTGGAAGTGTATGCCTTTAGTCGAGAAGCTGGCAAATCCACGATGGCGAATAGAATCACATCCACCCTGCCAGTTCTGCCTGATGCGATTCTGCAATTTTGACCGGGCAGCCATAGAGTCGGCTCGGCCACTCTCATGTCCTGGAGCGAGATCAGGATTGCGGCTGCATGCAAGGCACGTTGTGCTTGTGGAGCCTTCATGCGCTTTTGAGATGGTGAACGTGAAGTCCGTGCTTAAGAATCTGCTCATATGGCCAACGCCGCTAGTCATGCTCAAACTGCTGAAAGGTCGAGATTGCCAAGCTGACCCAGGGCACCTCCAGAACCTCCTCGGGTACCAGGGGCTTCGGCTCCCAGAAGTAGGAGAGCCTTCAGAAAACTCAGAACGAAATGGAAGAATCACCAACAAGTGGCTGGGTTGCTTTCACCTGCTCATGCAGATTATGCTGGGCTGCAATGTTCTTGTAGGCAGCATGTTGCTCAAAGGCATGAAAGCCTTGTCTCCCTGAGCAAGCCATGCTCTGGAAGTCAGAAGGCAACTTAACCTGCGACAGCTTCTTCCACTTTCTAGGAATTCAGTCAACCAAAGCCTCCACATCTGAAATCCAAGGCTTCACGCTTCTCACTTTGCGACCCAGTTGCTTTCCTCCTTTGTTGAAATACATCCTGAACCAGGATGCCAGCTGTGTTGGACAAGGTGTCGTCCAGCGAATTATTGGATTGAAGATTGTTCTGCTGGCAGTTTTTAGGAAGTTGCCGCAAGGTGAGGCTGAATCCCTGGGGCTGTGCTTTCTTATACGCGTCAGGAAATAACTTTGACGTGATAGGTGTGCACTCGCCTTACATCTCTAATGCAGCATTGGCCATGGACACAACGGCCCAGCTTCAGCAGACATAGAATCGACAGATAGCAAAATGCTACGTAATGCTGTGACCCTTGGTGGGGTCTTGTCGCCTTTAGCTGGAGCCTCTGCCGTAGCAGCCAAGGCGGTCACCGGAGGTTCAATGAACGTATCTCAGCATGCCCCGCCTGTCACCAGCCTGTCCAGCTTGAAAAATCTCCTCAGACCCACATGCAAAGCGCCCCTTTGCGGCTACCTACACAGCTTTCATGCACGCCCGCTTGTGGACGCAAACTTAAGGATGCCTCGGCTGTAAGCAACAGGTCGCTCCTTACTCAACCAGTCAGCTGATATGCAGCGGATCCTACCGCTGCACGGATTGCACCCTGATCTGAACGAAGTTGCGGCACGATGCATAGCCGCGAAGTCTAACCTCAACGGGCAAACTTGGCCTGACTCTCTTCATTTCATCCCACCATCCCAGCCAGGCTGAACTGCATTTTACAGCCAAGGCGTCCTCTCCGTGGACCACGGACACCTCTGTGAGGCCCTGCCAATAAGGGACAGAAGAGTACAGTGCTGGTTTTGCTTTTTGTCCTGCATCTTAGGCCTTTACAACTTGGGTCTTTTTTGCGTTGGGCCATGTGGTGCAAAGCTAGCACACACTGCAATGCAGCAGGAGAGTGACATCATGCTGCGACAACGATACTGATCAGCACTGGGAAAAGTCATTGAAGGAGTATGCTCAAGGGGCTGTTGATCATAACAACTAACCAACTTGTGCGAAGCGATGCAGACGGTGTTGAAGTTCTTCAGACACGACTCGGCCTTGTAGCACAAGCGAGCCTCAGTGCTGAACATGTGCAACAAGGAAAAATGTGACCCTAAATGCACAAGGTCGGGGCGGATTCTTCAAGTCTGGATCGGAAGAGCCGCCAATCAGTTCTGCTGAGATCCGAAACTTGCGTTCCCTGAGCCTCTTCAAACTGAAGGCCTCATTAGGGTTCCACATGGATGCGGGTGAACTCCGCTTGATCAGCCGACAATCTTCATGAGCTGAAGTTAAGCCTTCAGATTGCCTCATCATGCAGCGATCCAGAACTGGCAGTCCCTGGACCACGGTTTGTCGTTAGGCAGTGTGCTGGCAGAATGGTGGCAAGTCTTGACCCAAACAAGAATTCTCAGGTGTTCCGCACATCAGGTCGACACTGCTAGTCAGCTAGTCTAGCACTTCCTGGGGGCAATGGGCAGTGGCAGGCTGCTGCCGCGGAGCAATGTCGATGTAGCTGATCGCGCTTAAGTAGTACAGGAGATCATGTCTCTGCAAGACAGGCATGCTGACCTGTCAAACAGCATCAATAATTTCAACTGACTACGCATCAACAACTGTGTTTGTTTGAAGTCACGACGTGCTCTCACCTGATGCTTGTTTTGGGCAGGACAAAACCCAAGAAGCTCCGATGATTGCCCCAACGCAAGACTACCAGGCTGAAGTTCTCCCACCCCGAATTCACAGCCTCTTCCTGCATCTGGGACAACAACTTCCGGGGCAAGTGCCTTACACAATAGCTTGTAAATGTAAATGCGCTGCAGAAATCTCACGGCAGTGCTTGCAGATGCTGCCATTCGCAAGTTGGCATGACAGCATGCGCAACACTTTCATTCTGCCAACCTGCCCATTGTGCACGCTGGACAGGTTGTAGGAGGTGCGACTAACATCCCGCCCTACCTTCTTAGATGTCTGTCTGGGAACCAAACTATGCCGAGGCTTTCTTCTGAACTTGAAAAAAACTCGAGCAATCTTGTGCATGTCTGAAATTCTTTGGGTGTGTGAAAGCTGTCATGGCTTCATTGGATTTCCAGGCTCACAGCTGCAAGCCCTGTGCGTGCTTCATTTTTGATTTTTGCAGGATGTCAAGATTTGTAGAGCCATAGACAAGACCGTAGGAATCAGTTCCCTGTTAGATCAGTTGTTGTTCTTTGTCATCTTGAGAAGCCCCTGGAAGGCAGCTCGAAGCTTGTACTGCATGAGAGCAGCTCCAAGACTTTGATGTCTGCGAAGACCAGCTTGCTGGTGGCCTGCAATCACAGTGAAGCTTCCCTGCTGAGCAGACATGACATGCAACTGGTCAAAATGAAGACACAGCTGAACACCATGGCCTTTCCCACACCTCGCTGCTTTATGAAGGTGAGGATATCAGCAGCCAACTCCACAGATATCCCTCAGAGGTCTGCATTATGGACAAGAACGCTTGGAAGTCGGCATTGTGGAGGGAACCACCCGAACTTGTGGGAGTCTAGTGTGTAAGATTCCATGCTGACTTGGCAGCATCAATGCTACCGACGTGCACGCACACTTGTCCAAATGCGTGATGGGCACTGTTCTCGTTGATGTATCGGCGTACCTCACTTTGAATTCAGCATTGCACACTGGCTCGCCAGGCATGGGAGCTACTCTTGATAGATGCGGCAGGCCGAAATGCATACAGCTCAACAATCGCTGCGCGCGGCCACATCCTGAGCTGATTCAAGCTGGATGCCAACTGGTTCTGCTGCAGCTCCTGGGCTGTGACGTTCCTGGCAGCGTCCGTGCTTGGGATCCATTGAGATTTTATTTTGCCTGCAAGATTTGCTCAGGAGTCCAAGGGTGAGCAACATGCAAAATCTGTTACGGTGTGTGCTTGCATAAGTTAAGCAGATTTGCGTTTGACCTATAGGGTTGTTCCACCGGTGTTCAAACGTGAGCTGCGCCCCACCTTTGCTAACACGGTCCGACCGAGTCGGCCACTACACGCTAACTGGCTTTCGCATGCCTTCCAAACTTCCAAGTTTCGTTTATCAGCGTTCACAGATAGCAGCATGGAATCTCAAATCCAGCACCCCCAAGGCTTGCGTGTCGCGAGCCTCAATTTTGCGAGCGACTGGTTGATGGAGCCAATGAAGAAACTGAAGACAATCAGACCTTACTCTGCATCTGGCCATCTACATCACCAGTAAAACCATTTGGTCACATTGCCTCTTGTTGCGAAGTGGAAGGCCTGGAGTACGAGAAAGGATCAGTCGTTTTGGCGATACGCCTTGCTCGAGGAGTGGAAGGGGAAACGAGTTCCCGACCATCTTCAACGAATGCCCAAGTTGAAGAATGTATTGCGCATGTGGCCTGTCCTCTGGTCTAAAGGAAGCGCAATGGGCATGGATACTGCAAGCACAAGATGCGAGAGTCCATCCTTCCAGCTACCGGTGACAGGCTACACACGCTGGGCGGGCCTTAAATTATCAAGGATTCACGCAACCTTCAGAAGCTGTTGTATTCGTCCAGCATTCTGACTATGCTTCACAGGGTGCTCTCTTGCCCTCTCGCTACACACGTCTTGAGGCTAACAATCTTCTGACAAGGATAGAAGTTGCAATCCATACGAATCGTACACCATACTGTCTTTTGGCTTCATTGCGGACGTGTGATGGGATAGCAAATGTACATTCCCCTGTGCCTCAGCACTAGGCCAAAAACAGTCATGAAGCCCTGCCAGTACACCAAGCGGCCGAAAAGAGTTACCACCAAGGAAAAAATGCGCTCGATCATGTTCACGGCCACCTCACAGGACCATTTCGCTTGCATTGACAGCCAATGCTCACAAGCCAGCCACCGTTTGAATAATAAAAATCACGTGCCATGAACCTGCTTAACACCTGGTTAGGCTGCAGGTTCTTGGAATCGTTTAGAGGAAGCAAGCGAACAGGGAATCGATGACAACTAAATATCTATCTGCTCACAACTGTGTCTCATGACTGGGTTGCAGCCAAATCCAGTATCTTTAAGCTTCACTTCTAGGGGAAACAGATTAACAAACATCAAGAAGGCACCAGATGTGATCATTTAACTATGACTTTCCCTGAGCCAGAGCTGGCCGTAGAAGCAGGTTTGATGCATGAGTCCTTGCGGTAGACTATACTGTCAGAGGTGATCTCTCTAGCCTTCCGGCGGTACACTCTCTCCCCAATTTCCTGCCCCGTCTAGATCACGCCCGGCCCAAATGCCAATACCACCACCCCAAAGCGTTGCATGTCCTCCAGGTGTCAAGGAGAGCCCTTCTAGCAGAAGATGCCAAGCTTGAACCTACATGGCGGCTCTTCCCCCTTTGAAGAGTCGCTGCAGACTAGCCTTTACTCTTGCAGCGCCAGCAAATCGCCTGCTAGCCCTCTTCCTACACTGCATCTTCAAATTTCTGGACAAGCCACAACATCCATTGAAGAAGGTGTAAACTGAGTCAAAGCCTGACGAGTGCCCACTCAAGCATGACTGCTGCTTTCAAATCCACAAAGCCAGCTGCGGAGACAGAATAAATGGACATCTGGATTCCTGCGTCCGTTCAAAAGAACTAAGGGCAGCACCCAATGCATCGAGGTCACGTACATGTACCTCGAGGCTATTCGAAATTAAGCTATGATTGCAGCATGAACAAACACCTTCACCAAGGCGTGAGGATGTTCAAAATCAGATTACGATTTCGGGAAGAAAGGTTGGATGCAGGCATTTTGGCTAGTCTATTTCCACTTACACTACTATTTCGGGTCAAAATGGCTTATTTTGGCTAGCCTATGTCTGGCCTCGGTAATTTGGCGAGTCTGTTCCGAATTACATTATTATTTCGTGCCGAAGAGACATGGCTGGATTCGCAGATTTTTTTGCTTGTCTCCGTCTGGATTCGGTCATTGTTGGCTAGTCTGTTTCAATTAGATTACCATTTCGTGGAAAGATGGCCGCGGTATTGCAATAGTCGGTATCCCTTGCTCGGCTGAGATCCACAAGTCCCGCCAGGAACCCTCCCCAGCAGCACTCGCAGATGAAAAAAAAACAATGCCAGAAGCAGCACCTCAGCAAGTGCGGTTGGATACAGCACCAGGGGAGCGGGGCGGCAAGGGCCAGGAGATCGTTGAGCATTCTAAACAAGCTTCAGAACCAGCAGTCACATGGACATGCTGCCCCTCTCAAACAGTGCAGGCCATGTATATCCAGAAGACTGAAAGCACACACACACAGAAATTGAGGAACTCAATTTCTTAGATAAGTTTGTTGGCCTTAGGCCCTGGTTGTCCAGCTCCTCTAGCAGAAGACATTCAAGACAAAATCCAGCGCAGGCATTTGGCTCCTTGAACCTCTGCCCTTCCATTCCTTCACCAGATTTCATCCCTCCCCTCGAAGCGTCTCTCTTTGCTCGTGCCCTTTGGCCAAAAGAACTAGCATGTGCAAAGTGCAACTGCAGGACACAAGATGTCTCATGTGTAGAACTGTCAGCAAATGTAGGCCATGCCTACATCTTGTCCGAAAACTTCAATATGTCACGCTGTGTCCGCACATGCAAGAATCCTGACATGTGTCCGCAAAATCCACGGTTGTTTCAAAGCTTTGCGGCAAGCCAAGCTGCGGCCAATCTGGCGGCGTGGCCATGTTCTCGTCCCGCCATTGCTCATGTACGAGAACCTCGGGGAAGATGGGACCAGATCGGGCTACGCAACTTTGACCGAGCAGTGTTCAAGATGCAGCTTGGACTGAGTCTTAGCAGGTCTTGTGAAGCCAATGCTATGACCATTCTGGGTTCCATGTAATCGGTATGGAAGCAGCTCTGACAATGAGAGTGTGGAGGCAGACTGGTCCAGGGGGTAATTACATTCAAGGTCATGATAGAGAGCGCCGGAGGCTTTCAGACAGGGAGTTTGGCATGCGACCCATGGTCTCCGGTCCTGCAACATTTCAGCCCTCAGGGATCTTGCAGACGTCGCCAGTCGAAGGATCAAGGGTCGAAACAGCATAATGTACAGGGTTGACAGGAATCAAGAAAGGTCAGGTTCAAAGAAAGTGCATGCATTCGGATCGCTCGGCCCTTCATGATTGTGATGAGGCAACGCGAACACCTGTAGCGTAAGTGTTCGTGCAATGCGCTGTTGGCGCACATGACCAGGAAATAAAATCCCTCCCAGGTTGCATGCGATTCATCCAGATTTCTTGCTCTATTGTTGAAACGGCGGTGAGCCTGAACGCAGAGAGGTTCGAGACCAAAATCGGTGACGTGGCAGAAATTTCCACAGGGCTCATCAACCACCCACAAGCCCAAGCTTCAAACCCTCAGCCGTAAATCGGTCCGGGGGCCCATGTCTGGCCCAGAGACGTCATGGATCCTGCACGAGTCTGCGCCATCCAGCATGAGCTTGTTGTAAGGAAAACGTTCTGCATGCTGCCCTTCTTGGCAACGAACTACGGAAGTCTTGCATGCACCGACCCTCCCATTCTGACGTTGTCCCGGTCAGGGCATCTCCTAGAAACTGCTGTCTCAATTACCCTTTCGGGTGTCCTAGCGCATACCAGGTACAGCCCATGAAGTGGCAAAGCAGCGCGATGATGGCCTTGCCAGTCTTTCGGCACTGTTGATGGCTCTTGATGGCACTGTCTGTTTGCCAAAGCTGTCGCACTGGGGTTTGATAGTCACCTCTGCTCATTCCACATCAAGCCTGCAACATGAAACACTCCGTGAAATGACTAAACTGCGCAGAGGTCCCCGCCAACTGCTTCAGCACTGTCCTTGATTCGAGCAAAGGAGGCTTGTCTGGCACTGTATACACTGCTCTGAATCTATCTAGAGCATGTGTCTGTAAAAGTGCCTACTGCACACGGCGGTCTCAAGCATACTAGCAATAGCTTCAGTGGCGTATGCTGTCCAGGAGCAAAGCCGTCTCCTTGGACACAACATGGTCTGGGACCAACATGGAACGGGGGCATCGGGCAACCGATTCCGCGTCTCTGGCGTTGCAATTGATACCACGACGGATGGGACCATGACTGATATCGGCTGCTTTGGACTCTGTGAACATTGAGTTAGCTTGAAGGAAACAGGCTGCTTTTGAAGACTTTGCAACTACAGCGTGGACACGCAAGATACCTCTCCTTCATTTAAACGCGCTTTTACCTGCCCAGCCAATGCAGAGTGAGGCGCCAGGTAGACCGAGCTGAACTCGAGTCGGGGGTCCAGACTTAACATCGTCTCTTTCAGCACGGCCAGCCTGCAGAAGCGACTTTGGCAGTTGAGGCGAGTTGCAACCTGCCTCAATCCTCGACTTTCCTGTTCAGCGAGCACGAACTGCTCCATTGCAAGGCATAGCTCTCTTGTTTTCCGTGAGAGAGGGTTTGGGCAGAAATGGGTGTACTCGCAACGGGAAGTTGGGCTGGGGGTATGTCAATGTTTCGTGATGTTTCAAAACATGTTAAGTGCATGTGAGACACAATTTAATCTTAATTTGGGGTCTATGCTTTAGAGTATTTTCCGGCGAGTATGTTGCGCCCAGCCGAACTTCCGCTCTCCTGCACCTGAGTTCCCTGAAAACACATACGCCCAGTGGCATGTGCCAGTTGGGTTGATATTCAAACATGGTCAACCTCGAACGTATGAGGTACTGTTGAGCCCGCAGCAGCCCTGTCTCATAGAGAGAAGCAAAACCGATCTCACCGAATCCAACTGAATCCAGCTGTAGCTTCGAAAGTCTGTATCGGATTTCAGCCTTTGGCATTCATTGAAGGTTTGGAAGCCTAGGTGCGCTGTTCGTTGTCTGCTCGTTGTTCGGGGATCTGTCGACAATCCCTAGAATCAAGAAGTGAGCCAACGGCCAAACCCTAGAATCGATCCTTCCCACGTGTGCTGTTCTTATCTCTTGTGGACGGTCACCTTATTGTTTTGCGAGGTTTGGAGACTTTGCATTCAAAATCTTATCGCTACGCTGGATTAGGCAACCTGGAGCACATGACCTAGACTGACCTTTTGGCCGTCGCCATATCGTTGTGCAAGGCAAATGCAAAATTTCAAGACACGAATTGTATGAAAGACTGTATGGCTGTACGCAGTCATTGCCTGTTGAATCCTGTTGCATCGTGTGTTTGCTCAAGTGCGCACCTCACTTCAACGCCTCCCGTGATCCGAACCACATCAGCTCCCACCTGCCGGTCATCTTCAGAAGTCTGAGGATTCGCAGATTGCGGATCAGACGTAGCAGCGTCCTTGGTGGTAGCGAACCCGAAGCCTGCCTTGTGGATGTGATGTGCGCACTTCGTCGTACTCCTCACTACTCCTCCCACGTACTGGCACCTAGACGAGGAGCCGCATCCATCGGCATCCCAACATTGAGGCCAAGCGGCAACGCTTCCAGGTTTGGGGTGACCACCATAAGGGACATCAAGTCCAGAGCAACCATGGTCACCTGCAGCTTGTGGCTCAGGACGACTTTGGCATATCCGCAAGCAAAGTTAGTTCGATGAGATTCTTCCTTTTCTTTGGATTAATCACTGACTGCGCAGCCAATGGGCAAAGGTCCAGATTGCAGATGGCTTGCAAACCCACGGGTGCTGGGTAGAGGGAGGACAATGCGGTTTAAGAATAATATGGTTTTAGATGGATAGGAGAACAAAACCCCCCGGCTTTCTAGGCCCTTGACTAGCAAGCGGGCTTCTCCTGGAACTTCCTGAGTTATCGCAAGCGCCACACCTCGAACAATCCATCATAAACTGACCGACGCCCCAAGTTCTTGGCCACGAAGGACAGTCGCGACAGGCTTAGGCTTGTCCGAGTTGCGTCTGGCATGAACCATGTCCGCACCTGCAAGCATAAGGCATCTGTTGCAAACGCGCCAGTGCAAAAGCTAACAGAAGGAACGCAGGAAGTCCTGAAACTCAAAGATGTGGCAAAACAAGACTAAATTTCGGAGCCGCGACGTCTACACTCTGCACATGCGGCGCCGGGGAAGCTCGAAACTCTTGCAGATAGCCCTCGACTTTCCCAATGCCCGTAACAGCAACAAGCAAAAAGCATACCCGAAGCAACCCACTCTGCTTCAGGCTAGTCGCATAATGGGATGCTATGAAGTACGGGCGCATCTCCACGAAGCCCTTCCTGGCCGTAAGACATGCAGTGTGAAAGCATCCAAAGTCCGCTACCTTGATGGCAGTTAGAATTCAGACAGTTCGACAACCTTGCACGCAGCTCAATGCAAAAAAAAAAAGCAATCGAACAACGGCACATACTCTTTGCAGACTGCGAAGCCTTGTATCTAGATATCCACGCATGAAGGACAGCGGAAGATCGGTCATCCTTGTCTCAGGGCATTGTTGTAATTGTTCAGGGGCCAAGGACAACCGCATTCTCTGTGCGATTGCACAACAAACTGCCACAAGTAGGTTTCACAGTAAACTCGGGGCTGTAAAGGATCAACTTTCGGAACATTGTTTTTTTGTTGGCAGATGTGGACTGGGTTCTGTCTCCTACGAGCTGAAACATTCAAAGCCAGGGGGCAGCTACACAGCTGCATCCCCTGAGAGCATTTTCTACATCGCAATGTAGCTTCCGATGTAGCTTCTAAGCTTCAAGTTGCCCTCTGTACTGATGAAGAGCCAAGTTGCCAGATGGAACTGCTGACGAGGGCGAGGACTCTTGTGAAGTCTGTCAGGGCATTGGCCAGTCTGTTGGCTTCTCACGGCGAAAAAAGTCTGCTTTCTGCAAACAGTTCCCATCAAGAGGCTATAACTCTATAACCAAATGCGTTGGGTGCCTGGTTTTACATCCTCGCAATGCGCGTACTGAGCATGATGCGACTCTTTCCGAGAGCTTAAAAACGCAGCAATCTATCTGGAGCGCACGCTATTCATGCTGTTAAGTTGAATATTATGGCAGTCCCGGAGACACGCTGCTACTTCAAAAGGTATACTTGCTGCTGCTCGCTCGGAGCCATGACTCCTTTAGTATCCTCAGATATCATCTCTTGAGCTGCCCTGGCCTGTGTCATTGATTGGAAATGCAGACGTCAAGGGTATCACAAGCATGTCCTTGGCCAAGTCTTACAGAAGTCAACAAGGTCGCCACGCGTGCTTCAATGAAAAGCTGCAGCAGGATGAGCGTCCAGACTTCTAGCGCTTGATGCAACCAAGCCACGTGAACGATCGCAATTGTGCAGCAAACCTGGGGTGGGCAGTAATGTGCTTAAATCCTAAATCCTACACCACTAAACCCTAAACCCCTAAATCCTAAACCTCAACCGTTTCAAGGGCTCCTTTTGCTTCCAAAGCTTCGGCTCTGAACCTCATCATTCCTAGCTTCGGTTCAAGCATCACTTCGGCTTCCTGCCAACCCTACCCCTACCAGGATGCTGAGTTTGGTCACACCCTTGATACGGTGATTGTGCCTCCCTCCTCCTTACTAATCAGGCTCGGCGCAATCCAAACTGAGGCTCGGGCATCCCAAAGAAGACAGGGCATGCTGTTGGGACTGCGGCGAGCAGTTAGGTCAATGCTACTGGTGCAGGTGATTTTGCACACGACCAAGTACACTACACTGCACCTGTAAGGACAATTTCGCAGCTCTAAGCTTATCACTTTGAAGCAATTGTAGCAGACTGTAGCAAAGCTGACGCTTGCTCACAGCTTGGGGTGCAACATCTTAAAGGGCATTCCAGAAATGCAAATCAAAGGCCACCGGTGCGCGCACAGCCACTCCTACACCGGCTTGGAGGCCTCCCATTTTAAGATATAGGGGCCGCATTGAGTTACTGCGCATACACCTGAAACACCAAGTGATGAGGCAAGCACTCCTTGACAGCGTTCCAACTCTAGAAGATCCTTCGAAGGTCCCGGCCAGTTGACAGAACATTGTAGCAGGATTTTGCAACGGAAGTGATGCCCTGCAACACCACATCAAATGACGACGGCCCAAACAATAGGTGTGAAGCCATTCGCAGGCAGTCGAGAACGCCATAGACTCAACTGCAACGTTCCCAGTCAAGAGACTCCTCCCGAATTGCTGGAACAGGCGGCCTATCTGCATCCAGACTCAAGCCATTTGAACACTTCACGGGGCTGTTCAGCAAAGCATGCGCCAACAGGCATCAACGGAGCACGCAGGGACACAGAAAGTTGCAGAGGCCGCGACACCTCACCTTGGGCTCTCCAGGTCAAGAGGATCAGGAACGACCAGAGTAGCGGCATATCTGCTTCAGGAGCGATAAGGCGATAGCGATAGAGAACTCCCATGCTAGCAAACAGATGTCGTTATACCAGGTCCGCATGCTGTTCACATGGTCTACACCAAGACTTGCAATAATCTGGTAGGCCATCCTTATGACTGTGAGGCTACCCTCTTCCTTTCCCCATCGCCGAATGTGAAGTCAAACCATGAGATATGTCGACTGCCTCATCATCGCAAACCATGACTTTAGACGTCATTGCTGGATTGCCTCTTGCTGAAAAATATAGATCTCAACTTCAAGACCAATCTAGTCATAGCCGCAGCCGTCGAAAAAGAAAAAAAAAGCTTGTGGCTTGGTGGATAGTGTTTTGACAAGCAATAGCTGCACCTCATTACACAGCGGCGGCCACAGCTTCTTCTGTCCATCACCTGGGGAACTGCAAAGACAGTAATGACAGCTAGACAGGCTGCGCATTTGCATCAGGACTGCCTACGTGGTCTGAGCACCCATGTCTGCGAACCTCCTCTCCAGAGCGGAAGTGCTGCGACTTGCTGGTCTGCAAGACGGATTTCCTCCGAGCTTGCCACTTTTACTGGGGCGTTGTGATGTGAAGCAATGTTGCTCCCTCAAATTTCTTTGACATCACAAGGGACAACGATCTCAGAAAGGAAGCCGCGGAATGTTTGGAAACCAAGGTCCTCTTGGCCCTTCCGTTCTTTGCTGTAGAGCTACTCCTGTCGCAGGCATGGGATGTGAAGCCTTAAATGCGAGGCTCGGGGGGCGGTAGGCGGGGTACCCCGGCTGTTGTTTGTGGATGTCCCCAAATCCAAGGCAGCCAACTGACCTGACGTCCGGAGTGCACGCCATCAGAAACTAAACAACGGGCGCGCGGTGGTTGTTATTCCTATTATCAGGTATCACACCCTTCCGCAAACCCTTCCACGAACCCTCTCGCGGCCCAGAGCGTCATTCAACTTTTGTAATTTTGCACAACTCGGCTTCCGCGAGCCTTCCGCAAAACAAATTGCTGCCGCAAAGCGTGTTCTCTCCTTGGGCTTGCTCCACTAGAGTGGCAGAACTTACACTTTCGTAGGAGCTTTTGCGGGAATATACTAAGCTACTCCAAAGAATGCCCATGATCATCATTGACTGTTGCTTGAGCCTGCAGAGCATGTGACATGGGCACATGTCTGCACTCGCAGACCTTATCTGCTGCCTGGGATTCCTCATGATGCCTCTTGATAGAAAAGCTGTACTCCGCACTCTGTGTTCGGCAGCTTCCGCGAGCTTTCCGCGAAGCCATCCCCTTCCGCGGACCAATTGCATCCTTCTGTGGCCACAGTCCCTCGCACAGTTCAGTGGCCAGCCTCAAATCTTGTTGCCGAATAGTTTAAAAAACGCTGCTGGAGTATCCTGAAAAAGTTTCGAGCAGTGTGGTAGTCAGCACCGCGCCCTGGAATAGAAATATATAAACTATTGCTGTTTTTAGAGCTAACCTCACGAAAACCAAGCGTCATGCCATCAACGCCACATACCATCAGATACCTTTCAACACCGTACAACATTGTTGTACGGCTTCGTGAGGGTAAACCTCTTCACATCATCCTATTATATCCTATTCACCTCATCCCGTTTATCAAGCACAAGCTGTACTATAAACAGCCACCGCGACGGAAAAGGCCTTCGCAACGCTTTCGGGCACAGGAATTATTGAGCTAAGCTCACGAAAACTGTCGACAACCCACACGTCATGCCATCAACCTCACATCCAATCCGAGACCTCACCACAACCGTACAACAACCTTCTCACATCATCCCACTCACATCATCCCAACAATCAAACATCACGCCGTCATTTAGACCACCTCCATGGAAACACCCTTCGCCACGAATGCGGCCAAAAAACAAGGATAATCGTATTCTGCGGTTCCAAGCTCTGCACCCGAAATCCTAAACTTGTAAGACCCCTTTTCTGCTCCCGCGGCAACTTGTAGCAAACGCCAAACCAGAAGCCCCACACCTAAGCTCCGAACCCCAAACCCTAGACCCCTAAACCCATTACCACAATCCCTAAACTGGAATTCCAAATATCCAGAACCTGCGCAGAGGCTCGTAGTCCCTTTGCGGGACCCAAGACCCTAAACACTTTACTGCTAAACCCCAACCCTTCACAACGCTGCCTGCAATTCAGAGAAGTCCACAGGAAAGCGAAACGACAAACAAGCAGGACCCACAGGAAAGCCAGGTGCCCACCACGAAGGAATATCGTTTACCAGTTGCCCCGATAAACTCTATGTAAACCCCAAACCCTGAACCGACAAGCATCCTACACCATGATTTACGCGAGCAACACTAGGAGAGTTGTCGATCGCAACCGAACTTGGGAGCACGCTCCATGCGCCAGCTTCACAACACGCCGCGAACGCTGAGAGGGTGTGTCAGGCGCGGCCAAAACTCCGAGGACGCTCTACGCGCCAGCGTCACGACACGCCGCGCGCGCAGCGGGTCGTCGATCACGGCCAGAATTCGTAGGGGCTCCGCTCGCCAGCGCAATTTTGGAGAGGCACGGCGATTCCCGCCAGCCCTACCCTGTGCTTTGAAACATATTATTTATCGAGTTATTTGAGTTCGAGCCATAGAGCCAGAGTGCCACAAGACCTCACACAAACAACCTCACATCATGCCATCAACCTCACATCACATCCCATACCTCAAGAGAGTACAAAAACGCTTCACATCATCCCATGAAGCAAGCCTCATGCCATCCTATCAACCAAACATCAAGCCATCCCATTTGACAACCACCTCTATGGAAAAATGCTTCGCCACGCTTTTGGGAAAACACCATGGTAAGGCCCCTAAAGGCTCAGCCCTGCAGCCTTGGAGGCCATAATGCATGGTGCATCACAGACTGACGCTCAGGCACTCCTGCAGAGTCCCCGCACCGCCTGGTCTCTTGCCAGTCACTGAAACCGTAAGCGGGACTACGTTTTTCCCCAACATAAAACTCTGCTTGACGCTAGGGGCTTGCTGTAAGGTCTCAGTAGAGAGTGAGGCCCTCTACTTTTCAAAGCTCGCAGGGGGAGAAGGGGCTGGGTAGGGGTACTTAGGCGTTGTCCTGGAACACAAATCACAAATACCAGGCAGCGACCTGACGCCAGGTTTTTGGGTCACACCAGCTGCAAGTTGGGCCTGCTCGCCCTCAGGCCTGGGGGGCAGGTCAGCCCGTAGATAGGTTTGCTTTCAGATGCCTTCGGTGTTACAGAACGAACACAAAGTGTCCTGCAGAGTCCTGGCATGTCCTGGCAGCCTGGCTTTCTCTCGCTTGCGTCAGTTGGGTCTCGGGCCGGGCCCCCGAAACCGTACGGGGCGCGACAATATTTCGATCATAATGAAACGTCGTTCATTTGACCGCCACTGCAATCGGCTGCGGCTGCGCTGGCATGAAACTGCTTCGCATCTGACTTATGACTTCTGCTGCGATTTCCATCTCGTCTTCCCGGGGTGGGCGGCTTGACGGGTGCTCTTAGAGACGCGCAGCGGCAACGCCCGTTTTTGCTCGCTCCAGCGATGAAGCCATAGCTTGTCTACAAGGGGCATGCGGCGCCGCCGACCCTGCATCATCGGACCTCGGTTTCTCCAAGGCGTCCCACCTGCGCCCCACCCCGAAAGCAGCTTGAAATCAATATGCCCTCCGGAGGTTTCTCTCCACGCTACGCATGGTTTTTTTGAAGGATTCGTGAGATGCGCCAACACACACCTCCCCCCCAAAAAACCAATAAAGGAGAAATGGCCCCCGATGATTCTGACGATCATGGCCCCTTTGGCCAGCATCGTCACCACCATTGACGGACGCGCCGCAAGCGCCATGCGCGCGCCGGGCGGAAGCTGACTTACAGTGCGTGGCCCGAAGCTAACCTGCACGCAAATTGCCCTCTGGCATTGCCGGTCCCAGGTGTCAGCCAAAGTTATTCTGGTATATTCTGGGTTAACTGCGCTCTCAATCAGCGGGAAATCCATCTGCACAGCGGCGATCCAAAAATTTCACAGAACCGACTGCAGTCAGTAGCTTGGGAAGTCACACGTGCAATAGCCATGAATCAACCCGTTGCTGGGGATGAGGGGCTCACACAGGAAGGTTAGCCAAACGCTGCCTTTGAGTTTGACAGAATAGCACAACCTGTCTTCACGTCAATTGAGCACGTCAGACTCGCATGGCAAACCGAATCCTCCCCATTTCATCCACCTTCCAAAGCGCGTGTAGTTCCTTGGCTGACAAGGCAGGCCGTGCGAGTGCAGATTAAGATCAGAACTCGCCAGAAAAGGTGTTCCGCAACTGCAAGGCGCGACATGACCAACACGACAGGACTTGGATTTGAGGACAGGTAAGTCTAGGCAATCGATTTCTTTTACTGCAGTCACGACGAGAAATAATGAGTCGACACAATGCTTGCCATGCTGCAAAGGGATGATAGTGGAAGCCAGCCTGGTGAGAAGCAGCACACGCCGCCACAACTGCAAAAGGCGGTCCTACAGGATTTGGACCTTGTGGGGGTGTAGCACAACCAACCTCCGGATGCCGCTTCGAAAAGGAAACACAGGCAGTATGTTGTTGTGTTTTGATTTCAAGAATCTGTCCCGTCCATGTTGTACGCAAATCTAGATATCCATTTGGCCACCCAAAACAGATTGCCTCGTCGGCGGGCGACATCGGCACGCTCGACATTTCGCTCACAGCCTCCCAGCTACAAACACGCTTCCTTCAACTAGGCAGAGATCGAATCATGACCACCCCATGTCCAAACTACGACCTATGCAGGTGCCGAACAAGATGCTTCATTGAATGCCTCGCTCTGTGAGTGCAGGCGCTTCGGAGTGCTGTATCCATCGTCGATGCCTTTGCGCTCGAGCGGCACCCAACAGGAATCTGACGCTTGAACTGCAAAGCCTCCAATCTAGAACAAAAACCAAAGTCTGTGCCAGAACTGATGTGCTGCCAGGTTTCTCAAAGCTCCCAGGGATGCGAGAGAACGCATGGAGTGTATGTTCGGCCTGGCTATCATGCGGGGCTGATCCGTGCAGGAATCTCTGGGGACAGATTTCGAGGGAAATCTCTGTATTGTTCCATTTTGAGCTGTAATTATAATTGCCTTCTAGAAGCGTCTTCACAGCCAGTGCGCCCCGGTTGACCGTTTCTCAAAGCAGATCAGGCTCTTCAAAGCGTCTGTATGGCAGGGGGGAAGCCACCGGTCCAACCCTGCTCTTGCGGTCTCGACCTGGTCTGATCGTTCATAGGCAGCACCCGGCCTGCGTGTTCCTTTGTCGGTAGAAGGCCACTCTCAGCTCAGAAAGCTGGCTGAGGCCATATGTAAGCTTAGACTTAGCTTTCCAACATCGAATTAGCACAGAACGCTGGAGCTTGGCTGGAGATGTCAGATTGTCAATGCTGCAGGCGCGCCTCGCCGGTGAACCCTTCGGCGTGGTCGTTCCTCAGCGTGATGCGCTAGTCTGGAGCTAAAGTGCAGACTGCGTTGGACCGAGCTAAGCCCAGGCTGGTTTCATCTGCAGTTTCATGAGCCTTGCCGTCCGCCGACCACGCTCAGTGTCTGCAACCCCAATAGAGCTGTGGCCCAAACCCTTTCAACCTCTTGTTCTTATTTGTTGTGACGCCAGTCGCACTACTCGCGCGCCCAAGGAATAGCTGACGCGGATGATTTTTTCGAACTGTACTGACGCAAACTATTAACTATTGCGGCTTGATTTCAGGCCATTAAACCTCAGTTCACTGACGCGGCCACAATGGGAACCTTTTTACTGAAGATGCAAAGCCAAGCAATCTGCCGTCGCAAAAACTATCGCCGTGGGAATGTTCATGTTTTACTGACGCGAACTATCGCGCGGACCATTATCATAAAAGCTGACGCGACCAATCATTACTTTCATGTTTATAAAGGATCCCACATGGGGGTTTTGGCCGCCCCTCAATAGTCCTTACGCCTGCATGGCGAATCAACCCGATGACGGAAGTGCCCGGTCTTGCTCCAGCTCACACCCCAACCTTATCCGCCGGCCGGAGGTCTGCGGCGTGTAGATCTCAGACCCTTTCACAGGCTCCCATCGCATTCCCCCCTCCCCCACTCCAGATACATAAATGTGCTTCTCCTTCTATCGGAAAACACTGCCCTCCTACAACACAAGAAATCATCCAAAGCCACACAGCCTGGCATGACTTCTGCTTTGCTCCGTTGTCGACCTGTCCCTCACCTACGAGGCGGCACTCGCGGTAACGATCCAATTAAGCTCTGCATGTCTGTCGTGCAGACATGGGGCCGGAGAATGCTTGATTCGGAGAAAGCCTCTTTGAATCATTCCGCTGCATGCCGTCGTCTGATGGCCCCTGAGACAGAGGGTGAAAGATGCGGGCTTTAAGAAGTGTACGTCTCGTGCTCCGTCACACACACACACACACCTGCACAGCAGCTGGCTGACTGACTGCCTGACTGACTATGAGCAATGCCACACCCTGACAACTTGCCAGCCAGCTGCATCAGACGTAATTGACAGCCCGTCCAGATCATCCAGGGACACGCCTGGGTGAGCACGGCAAATTGCTTCAGGCCCTGTCTGCATACTCAGGGGGTCTCAGCAGCATATCTGGAATCAAAGTTTGGGCGAATGGCAGATTAAGTAGCTGTTCCTCAGCCTTCAAAACAGGGCCTCACTTCGGCATACTAGGCGTGCAGGCTACGTTCAATCGCGCATTCACACATGCAGAACCCCAGGAGCGGGGTCTGTCCGAACAGTCCTTATCGATACAATATACCTTGTTAGCAGATCGTGCGCCCGAGAGTCGCTGCGAATGGACCGCTCGACCTGCCCAATCCAAGCATGACGACAAGGATCGGCAGAGAAAAGCTATCTTGGCGAGGGGTTGCACTATGGTTTCCTTCACTAACTAGCATCAACTGCATTGAATCTTGCTCATGGCAATGGGGACACTGGCAATGATTTGGGGCTCGGCTGATCATAGATGGTCCGGCACATGATCAGCCAAGGGACATTTTTCGTTGAAGACGCCGCTGAGGTCTTCTGGCCGCAGGGGGAGTGCAGAGATCAGACTGTAACCCTTGCTAATTAAACCTTAAACCCCAAACCTTTGCAGCAATGTGAACTCGGCATGTAGGGCTCCGACAAAGATGAGCTGCTACTCTGATTCTGCAAGGCCCCACAATGCTCATCGTGCTTGGTCTATACCACTCCTGCCCATGAGCTAGTCTAGAGCATGCTTTATGAGACTGGTGCCTAACTCAACGTGACGGGACACGCTTCCAACTTCAACCCTCTTGGTAAGATTTCTGAATATGTTCGCAGCAACATCCAGCCCTCCACTGAGACAAGAGAATAGGATAGGAATGATTTGCCAGCCCCCACGGCCTCCGTTGCGAAGCACACTCTTATGAACGCCTGGGATGCTTCGTGCTGCTCGCAGCAGGAGCGAACTACTAACATATTGAGTTTAGTGAACTGCACATCTCCCCTCATCTCAAGTCAGAAGTATTGTGACCGGAAACCACAGTGGAGTGGCACGTACCAAACTGGGCTACCTTTCCGCTTTTTCACAACAGCACACCGACCTGCAAAGCCAGATCTATGCTAGACACTCACGAGGTCGGCAACGGCGAGGTCCAAGTTGGAAGAAAGATGGGCAGTAACATCTTTCAGTACCTTCAAGGCTTCGAGCTCTTGATGTTGAAGACGATTCTTGATGCTGGGGTTGGCTACTGGGCCCATGAAGCATGGACCCACCCTATGCGCCATGTCACTACGCAGTGATGCCTGCCTGGGAGAGCAAAAAAGACGCAGACTCTCCGAATCGATCCTCGTTTAGCCTCGACACAGACAGGCTTTGGCGCTTGTCCGCAACCAGGGATGGCATTAACGAGATGAAGCAACTCCATTTCAGCTGACTCCATTGCTATTGCTACAGTGGTTCACAGCAAGGCACTCTCCCGCTACAGTCAGGACACTCTTCAGCTCTGCATCACCAGCCCAGATCCCAACAGCAAAATTCACTGTCTTCCAAGAACGCTACAGTAGATGAACCTTGCTGGAGATGCAAGGGCCCCATATCATACATGATGCCAACAGCTCAGCCCCATACGTAATGCGCAGTTCCGGCGAGCCTGATGGCACAACAGAGGTGCTTCAATGCTGCTTGAAGTTTCAATCGTGGAGCACAAAATCCGCCGAATCTTGGGGCCAAAGGGTACCCCGTCTGCGTCTTCCTGAAGCAGCCCAAGTCCGAAGCAGCCAGCTGAGCCGACTGTCACGCCATTAGGAACGCGCCTAAGAGACTCCGTCAAATTCCAGCAGGAAAAAGGAGAAAGCGTTGTTTTTCTATCCTGTGGCCCAGGGCTTAGGTGCATGGAGTCCCAGGCCGTGGTGGAGGGTGGAGGGGTTGAAGCTTACTCCAGCGCTGCAATGCGACCAACACATTTACCAGCTACTTAATAGCAACGTCATGCAACCAACTCGTCCACAGCACCTCTCTGCTGATGTCGCACGTCCAAGCACAGCGCTCGAGCCCCCGACTCTCCCCAACCTGGCCCGTATAGCCCAGAAGCATCACGACCCACCCAGCGCATTTGGGACCTGCCCGACATACCTCCATTTTCGAGGGCGTGCTGGAGACTTGCAAACTCGAGAAATGGAGCCCCAATGAGGCTTATGATGCTGGTTTAGGGCCAGCATCATCAGCATCGTTAGGGTTGTGCTTCTCCTTCTCCAGGCTTGTAGGCTGCCCGTGCAAGCTTGACAAAGCATCATGGGCTTTATCAGGGCTGGATACCGGCCTCACGATGAGCATGTTGGTTTCTAATGGTTTGATGCAGGTACTTTGGGGTTCTCATAAAGGTTGAAGCGGGGGGGGGGGGGGGGGCCCCATCTCCCAGGCCCTCCAATCCCAAAGTGGGGGTTTCAACGATTTTTTACGCTGCCCGCAGCCCCAGACTTGGCGCAGCACTGAAATTCTTGTCCTGCGGAGGCAACAGATACAAGCTTTATGAGTCCACGAACGGGCAAGACAGATCCTTGTGCTTGGAAGCTCCAAGTTGAAACACGGGCAACAAGCAAGGGATCAGCGGCGTCCAAAACAATGGGTACCTGAACAACTTCAGACTATGGGGCAAACCACCGGAAGCTGATTGGTAAAGAAGTTCAAGCCAGAGAAAATCTGCTTCATGTCTGACAGCAGCTCTGAGGTGGAACTGTCCAACTCGAAATCTGACCCGTTCTGCCTATGCCACAGGTTGGAGCGTCTGGCTTTATGAAGCCCTTCTGAACCCTGAATGTGAATCCAGTGAGGATACCATCTTGGAGTCTGGAGTAATGTCTAACGACCTTTGTTCATCACGTTTTTAGGTGCAGACATCTCTGACCCGGCCTGACTCCTCCATATTCCTTCACGCTGGAGGATGACAGGCCGCAATACCAGGAGTTGCGCACTGGCAGGTTTGAGGTAGTTGTAATGCCTACCAACTCATGATTTCAACCATTGAGGACGTTTGATACCTGCTTCGTCGGGCGCCTCACGCTGCTGCCGCGTGAGCACAATCCTTATGCTGTCGCTTTCCTAGACCATACCATAATTGAGCCCTTAGATGCTGCCTGGCTTTGAGCTTGCCACGCGTTTGCGCAGCTACTTGAGGAGCGGCAAGAGGCAGCTTCTACTTCAGCCAGCTACCAAGCCACCACCATCGGTGCATGTCGTTTTGTGCAAGTGCTTGAGCACAGTCAGTTTCACTTGCCAGTCTTCCAGAGTACAAACCTGACAGAGCCCCCATTGAGGGCATGATTTACAGTCATTTACACTTGTCTGAAGACCGACCACTGTTGCATGTTGCACGCTGCGGGTTTTGGGCAAGTCCAAGACTGACTGAATAGCAGCATCACTGGCATCTGTAAGCAATGGGTCTTGACGCCCGCTGCGCAACCCGCAGTGCGACCCCGGACAGTCATCTTGCCCTCCCACTACTTTTCCTGAATCTGATTACCATAACTTCAACGACCGGACTCATGCTGGGCACCGTACGCCCCACCCTACAAGCGCGGCGGCGCACTCAAGGCCGATATAGCCGCCCCCGACCTTTTCGCCAATTTGCTGCAGTGAACGAGCAGAGATTAATTTCAAGCTTCAGTACGCAGTGCCTTGGAGATTAGTTTGGGGCAGGTAGTGCATGCTGCCTAAAGTTGCATGGGGTCGTGCTGTGTGTGCAATTTTGCTGAGCTTCCTCGACCTTGTTGGTCTGCAGTGCCGCGAAACACGTGAAGAAAGCAGCACAGTTTGCAGTGCCGTGCAGGTCCTCAGCGGCCCTAGCAGGAATCAGCACAGCTTGGGAAGAGTGGAACCGCAAAAAACTCTGTGCGAGCTTCACATCCTATTCATTGTGGCATTTCGACTCGCCCTGCGCCACATCAGAGATGCCTACCATACAGATAGCAGTTTAGAATGGCTTCCAGCCTGCGAGGACATACTGTCGAATGAGTATTCTGCCGCAGCGAACACTTCTTATAAAGCCACCTCCAGCAGACCTCAACGAACCCTGCGGTATCAAGAAGGAATGGGTACTGCATGGTACTGCAAATGACTGTAGGTCCCCTGCCACAATCGCCTTGCCAGCACCACCAAGGCCCTGAGAGATTGGTGGAGCGCACACGGACAGGCCATGCAGGCTAAAGCTGAGGAGGCTACAATCACAACAGGTACGAGTAGTTAGACTTGTCTAAGTCGTTGAGGGAGATAACCTAATTACCAGGCAGAAGGGCAAGCCTCATTGGCTTTGAGGACAGGTCGGCTCATGTCCTGTAATCTGAACTTCTCAAACAAGAGCACAGAGGAGCACAGCAAACTCCGAACCCTGTGCATTAAAGTAGTCTTGGCCTCAAGGGCTGCGACGAGGCCAGCAGCATCACGCTCCTCTGCTGCGTGGCTTCCCAGGGCTTCACAAGCACGAACAAGAAGAGGCAAAACCATAAAGGCATCATGCTTTGCCTCAGACTTTTTATGTGCCACGCCTCTGAAGCGGTGTTGAAGCTTTTAAGGCGCTCAAGTTGCAATTATCAAGTCACACGTAGCTTGCTCTCCCTCACTACCAGGCTGAATGTATGAAAGAGTGGCTTGTGTGCTAGAGCCGAGCCATCACTCTGCAGTGTTTGAGCACATTCAGCAAAGTGCAGCTGCATTGGCTGCGATCTAAGGACCCGAGAAATGAAGTAGGGAGTCCTCCCGCAGATAGCACACATTCTGCAGGTCGTCACCCTTGACGCCAAACTGGCTCATTTTCACCTCACAACGTGTGGAATTAAGGTGGCGTGGAAGCCAAGCAAGTGCTTCGGAGAAATGTCCGACGGAAGCAATTATGCGTGGCGTAGACCTCTAATCAGGGTACAAGATGGCAGCCTCCTACCTAGAGCCCCTAATTGAAAATACACAGACGCAACCCAAGCGACAATGAATTGTCCCACGGCACAGACAGTAAAGCTTTTTTCCGGGCTGCTGGCGGGACGGCACCCAGTTGCCAGAATCAGCTTCTCATACCTCAGCGCTTCCCGTGACGTTGGCGGTTAACGTTACAGCTTCACTCCTGTAAGTCAGCCTCTGCAATTATTCGGCCGCAGTAGTGTTAAGATGCGACAGTGGATCCCACTTGGCTCACGTCAAGCATTGGCAGATCAACAGCTCAGAACGTCTCTGGAATGCGGCTTTGCTTAAGATTTGACATTGTACTTGGGTGTACTTGGCTCGTGTTGATCTGCGATTGGACGTTCCAACTTCCTTGGCTTGGATAGCCGGAAGCAACAAACAGCCCATCAACTGCATCAAGTCGCTGAATGGGCTCGCCTTCCACAGTAACCGCCTTGAAATCGAAAGACCCACCCAGAGCACAGCCGATTGCTCTACGCGAGATCCCAGGCCTTCTGTCATCCTAGTCACACTTCTGGCTTCATCACTCAGAGGTGAACTCAGCACACAGCTGCATATGATTTCAGATTTGCTGACCGCATGTTTTGCAGGTGGCCTTGTTCGCAAAATCCACTGCAGATGCTTTGCCGTGAATCAGCGAGATGCCTCCCAATGGCAGTTGGAAAGCACTTCCAACTTAACTATCAACATGCTGTTGACGTGGCTGTCCCCGCCTTTCTCGGCATACCATTCTGTGGTTTGGCGGTCACCGCCGCCTTTCAACAAAGCTACCATTTGGCATTGCTGTCTATGCTTGCAACCACACGTGTACCGCTCTCATGCTGGAGCCCTGACTGCAAAGTTCTTCGGCGAGCTGATTCAGTTTTTTTGAAATCTTCTGCCACGGGCCCTGATCTGCATCACCCTCTGGCTCAATGGCTGTAGGCATTGTCCTCGCTGCGGTACTTCGTCAAAGGTTGCGTCTAGATTCCTCGCACTTCAGCTCCTTTCCTGAAAGTAGGAACCAAAAGCATTTAGCTACCCAGATGTAGACTCCGGGATCGAAAGACACCCCACAACAAAGCACTCTGCTAGTGCCGAGCAAATAATTAAGCCTTCTGTATCTTGAAGCGGCCTCCCACACAGGTGTGGAATCCTGGCAGGCGTGCCCGAACCTGTGCGGATCGGGTGCAGACTGAGACCAAGAGCGACATGCTCAGAGACAATGTGGCAGAGTTAGGCACGGGCCTGGTCTTCTGAAGGCCAAAGCTTTAGAGCACACGACTAGAAAACTCTGGAAACCTTCTGATGAAGAGTCCGGTGAAACTGCAGCCTTGGCAGTGGGCGGGTGGAGATACCTGAGCCGTCATTTGAGACGTTTGAAATCTCAACTTGAGGACATGGGCGGATCAGCCCCTAGCTCCAACCCTTCCTCTACAGAATTGGGCCAGAAGTCAAATCTAGCAGGGCCTCCCATCCGTCTGGACTGCCCGATGAAATGCCTTCAAATCCAGCAGATGTATCTCAATGGGCGGCTGCAAAGCTTTTCCGGACTGAAGCCAGAGATGATATGATGGCAGCTTGATTGGAGACTAGCCTCGTTTGTAAGCAGCAACTTCTATCCTGCGATGCACCTCAACTGGGATGATTGCATCCCGAAGTTAAATCTCCACGGCCAAGACAAGTGCATCAAAAGAAGCTGTACCTAGCCAGTGCACATGAGCTTGTACCCAAACCCAAGTGCGCAAGCAAAACCTGACCGGACAAGCCCCGCGACAGCAAGTCCATCAGGAGAAACCAGGCCATGGGACCCCCAACCAAATCACCAAAAACCTGAAAAGGAGCAAAAGACAAGTAATGCCATGCTCGCTGGAAAAAACAAACCGGAAAAGCCAGCATGACCGCTTGGCACGCAACTAAGCTGCGCTTTCGTCAGCGCTGGACGCTCATACGGTGGAACAGGTTCGGCGGTCACCTTAGCTCAGAAGCTGTGCTTTGGAGCACCATGAGTCCTGCTATCACTTTTAGAACTTCGCCCAGCGCCATGGAGTTAAAAGGATGCCGCCGGAACAGCGCAAGAAGGAGCGGGTGGATGCTTCTTTGAGTATTGTCCGGCAAGTCTTTTGGACTGCAGACCCTGAATCCATCCAACTCTCCTTCTTGGAAACTCAGAGACTGAGAGCTATGGGAACCTTCCAGTTCTTGGGCAATGTGCATTTCGGGCACCTCGTTGAGCACATCGGGTTTGCCAGGACGGAAGTTCGGACAGCTGTTTGATGTAGTGAGACCGCGATTAGCACACATCTTGAAAGCAGTTCCAAAACATAGAAACTAGGCGCTAAACCAAAAACCCCAGCGTTGAAAGTGCATGTGGAATGCGGCTGTAATCCTACCCTCGCTGGAATCGAACGGCGCTGTCCAGCCAAGATGCCACAGCGACCTTGCTGGCCGCTACGCCCTGGGCCGCAAACCTGAGATCTGCTTCCAGACCTTTAGAAAGAAGACACGTAGACAGCCCAAAGCCTGGTGCTGCTGAATGCTGACGACAATCTGAAGTTACGTTTGGCTTCTGCTGGGCCAAGGAGCTCGCGGCAGGCGTATCCTGCGGCGTTGCCACCGCCTCCACTACAGCTAATGGTGATTCTGCTGCTTACTTGCTTCGCTCCAACGAAGCCGTGAGTTCCTGGAGCTCTGTGGACCAAGGCTTCGAACTAATTTGATCTGTCGATTAGCTTGATTGGCCGCGTCTGAGTGCAACAGCTCTTTGATAGTTTGTGTCATCAGAACAGATCTGCCCGCAGGATGCCGGGTCACGCAACTGCTGGTGAAGCATTAGTCCGAGCATCCAAGCAGGCAGAGTGGCTTAGGCCGTCTTCAGGCATCTGGCAGTCTAGCATGGCTGCTGCTGGAAGCCAAGGGAGTGCTAGCGGCTCAAATGTCACTGCAGTAAAAGTCTTCGTGGCGAGAGGCACTTGCTTCTAGGACCCTGCTAAAAATTCAATCCTCTGCCATGCCATGTGTCCAGCACTGGGGCTCCCTGCCAACAACCACGTACTCAAACTGCCTGTCACATGGCGCAAGGTGTGTCTCACGACTGCTTAGTTCCAGACCTACATATGCAAGCCGATATTTTTGCAAGGACCGACCGTTGTCTAGAGGCGCGCAGCCAAAACTTAGTTTGTTAGTTGGACATTGATGCGATTCCAGCCTTCCATCACATGTATTTGGAGCGGATGGCTGAGTGGTAATATTCCACTTCTTTACTGCCCGATCTCATGGACCAGATTGCTACTCCGATTCGGACTTCCAACCCAACTGAAAAGTCTTCCGTCCCGCGCTTTGCCATTCGGTGTAGGGCGCGGCGCATCCCGGGCTGTCTGTGAGCCAACGCTTGCGGTGCGCACGGCTCTCATCGAGAGGCTCCAGCTGGTAGTGTAGTATGAGCTACAGTGCGTTGTGACAGCGGCAAGTTAACACATTCAGCCCTGGCACTGACTGCACCCTCACCTGCTTATACTTCACCTGTGGAAGCAGCGGCGCTCATGCCGTGGACCATTCAGTGATCGAAGCTTATATCGCGAAGATGCTGTAGGCTGGCATTATCTACTGTAATCAACTCTTGCCATCTGGGTTTGCCATTTCTTTTGTCACTGCCATTGGCTGTGTCGCCTCCCCACCTTGGGCGGTTGCAGGCTGTCCAGGAACCTGTTTTGTTTCTGATGATCCCGACTTTGACCGAGCTTGACCTACAAGTTGCAGAAGACCCCATGAAACCTCTGTGCTTCAGAAACTCACAACAGAAACAAGGCATGGCTCAGGTAATTCCGGTCTGCAATCCTGTGTCCTCTCCCGCATCTTGGTACGTTACTCCTTCATCTTTGCATTCTTCCCAATTCAGAATGTCAGACATTCCAAAGGCTCGCAGATGCCTGTCAGTGTGAGACCTATGGCATGCCACGGGAGCAAAGGCTTCGATACTCTTCAGGAGGGACTTGTTGTTCTCAAGTATGGCTCATGGAAATGAAAGCCTGGCACCTCTTCTAATGCTCAAAGCAGACCATAGCTTGCTGAGCAGTTCAGGTGTTGGGGTCTGATCAACGACACATCTGCGATCGTGTTTGGAGCATGGGGCGAAGCAAAAAGCGCCGCGCGTGGCAGACTGGCAGTTGTGAATAAAGCGAGAAAAGACATCCTCAACTGGACAACAAGCCAAGCAGCAGAGTCCTGGAATTCAGAACATTGATTGGCCCATGTGACAAGAGTAGATCTCCACTTAGGGATGTCATTTTCTGGCAGTAAACCCCTACCACAGGAGTCCCTAAGGGCAACTTCTCAAGTGGCAAAGCAGCACAGAAGCAACTGAGAAAAGCTTCGCCTGTCACCTCCTAGTCCTAGAAGCGAGCGCAGGATGCGTTACAACTCCACTTCCGTGCTGCTTTACAGGGGATGTGAGCAAGAAGCTGGCTGCTAGCCTGTGAGCGTTGAGTGAGGTCAGGGCATTTAAGGTCTTCTCAGGATGCTCTATGATGCACAAGCTAGCCAGATGAGGCCAGCGGGAAAACGCCAGTCACGCAGGTAGTGACAGGTCAACGGCTTTCTCCCTCCACCTGGCAAGCATGAAGCAAGGATCATTGGAAGACCTCCGTGGAGCTTGCAGGGTCGTGTGCCAGCTTGGATTCCCTGGTGTAGGTTGTGCCACAGTCAAACCAACGGCATAGCTAGTGCCAAACCAAGGGCATAGCCAGTGCGGAAATAAAGGAATGGAGGCCATAATGACTTGACATACTTGCCGTAAAACACGGCGTGCCATCTTCGCATCTGAAAGCTGAGATTGGGACGTTGGTTTGGGGTGTTTCTCGTGCCATCGCTGTCGAGCTTCCACTGCCCAGACCTGAAGCATGGCAATATCTGTTCGCCTTATTGATGCAGAACTGCAGCACGTGTCCGCCCAGTATATGAACACTTGCACACCCTGGAGCTTCAGCCAGACAGCAGAGAAAATTGACTGATGATGCTGCAATCGCACAATGCGGCCTGCCTCCTGCATGCGTGCGTTCCTGACGAGCACGTCTCATTTTGGGGGAATCCGGAATTCTTGCACTGGAAACGCAGCACGACCATGTCAGACTTCAGGGCGGGTCTGAGCATGCCTTGGTTGCGGTTTGCGCTACTGTAACTGCTAAAGTGCATGTCATCGATAAAAGGAAGCTGCTCGATGCCACCCTCTGAGCATAGCGTGCAAACCCTCACGAGAGGATGACGCCGCATACTTTCAACATTCAAATATATTCAAATCCACTACGGCTGTCACGCCATCCTGGCAAATTCTCCCGCCTAATGCCATGGAAGGCTTGTCTGTCGTGAATGCGGCTGGTGGGACAAAGCCACCTGGCAAGCTGTCACAAGACGACAGAGAGGGCAGGCTGAGGCTACCTTTTAGAAGCTGAAGAACAGAAGTATCCGATGTGGACCTCATGGGCACCCAGCAACCTGCATGGCACATGTGAAAAGCCTCGTGAAGGATACATCGCCGGGATTTTGGCCCTGCGGTTGGTTCCTCAGGCTGCAACATGTACAGAACGATCAAGTCTGCTAAGACGGGTCATGATGGGCACATCCGATGCATTCAGCTTACCCAAGATCCTGAAAGATCCTGAAAGGTCGTGGGACGTGAGCCCAGTTTGCGACCAGTGGTTAAGGGGGCCGCTTGGTGCGGTGGGCGGGTGGGGGGTTGGGGGCGGGGGCGGGTGGGGGCGGGGAGGGGCAGGGGAGTGGATAATATTCGTCCCATAACAGCTGTCAGTAGCAACACATACTGTCCGAATTTCGTGACGAAAGTAAGCTACATGACAACATCATATTGAGAGAGGGAAACAGGCAGGTCTTACTAACCACATCTTCAGGCAAGTCACAGGTCTCTATGGCTTGCGTTTGAGTGCATGCGCATTGTCAGCAGGAATATTGAATGGGATAACACACGAACGATTGGAGAGCTCCATCCACTGTTGGCGTCAGCTTGCACGTGTGCCAAACCAACTCAGCAAATGTGTGAATATGTCCAACTGGACACCATTACAACCCATGGGGACCGGTTACGGAGAGCAGTACATTGGTGACAGCAAGAGGTCAAATACGGAGCGCGCTACTTGGCACGTCAGGCAAACCATCGCAAGGCTCATGTAGCATAAAATATCATGAATTCTTGTCTGCTTTGAAACGACTGAACCAACACCCAGACATTCCATGCTTGTCGGCTTGTCGGGTGCCAGCTGCGGAGCGGACGTGTGCTGGCACATGCTGCCGGGCTGCAGCGGCTCATGTTGCCGGGCGAAATTCTGCCTCCACCTCTTGCGCACCTGCGCAGCTTGTGCAGCTGCAGCATAGGGGCCAAGACTCTTCAACGACGAGCCTCCAGGTCCCACTCTTGAGCTTGCCGCGCTTCCTGCAGATAGGCAAGCAACAATGAGAAAAAAGTCGACAGAATCTGTCGAGCTGAGTTTTGACCCAGACCTTCTCCTGCGGATCTTCAGCAACCTGAGCATGACCTCGCGAAATCTTCAGTGACAATTTGGGTCTGCTGAACATCTCAACGTTTTATGGAGCAATTGTAAGCTGATCTCTGCACTGCAGAGCCCGATCATAAACGGGGCTTGAAGGGAGGACGTGAGCTCTGACATAGCTTGTGCGGGTGATGGCTGCTGTCACTTGGAGCCTGGTCCCGTGATTTGCAACACAGGCACTTGAAGATGAGTCATAGAATTTGCTGTTGCCCGCATTCCCTCAGCTGCGCCTTTGCTGGCTAGCTTGGCTGCCGCTGCGGATGCAGCAACGAGTCCTGCGAGATAAGCGGCTTCCATGCGTGAGACGGTACAACATAGTTTGCTGAATTGTTTATCAGTGCGGCACTTGCAAGTGAATACAGCCTTGCATGTTGGTAAGGGCCCTTGAGAAAATTTCAGTCACCTGGCGATTTGCAGTCAGGTGTCAAGAGCAAGTCGTGATAATGTTCGTAACGCATCTTTCCTGCACTGCCCTCATCTGCCATGGCTGGTCAGAACATACAGCGCAGAAGCACAGTCGGGAAATCAGTCCTAACCCCTGAGCTTGGAAGTGAATTCTGAAGAGTTTCTGGGGTCAGCCCTTTCACGATCGGCTGTGTTGCTTGTGCTGAGTGCTGAAGTAGTGATATCGCTGGAGCAGACGCGTCATTCTCATGGAAACTTGCTGATGCACATGCAACACTTACTCTGGCACCCCTTGCAACCGCAAGCTATGTCCTTGAGAGTATGCATCGAGGTTTCATGCAGACCTGAACACTCGCTCCCCCCACCCTCGCAAAGAGCCATGGGCAAGCATGGGTTGGAAAAAGGATTGGCGACCACCCTACAGTGTAACACAACTTGAAACTGATGCTGGATTCAAAGGTTGGATAGCGACTGTGATTTCCATAATCAGTGCACTTAAAGCTGCTGAGTCATGAGGGACACAGTGAGCGCGGCTCGTGCGCCAATACAACCAGGTCCCACAGAGATGCGGGCATGATTCTATAGTGCGCCGATCAAGTTTTTATAGAAACTATCATAGCGGTCTTTCACATGGCCTACCATCTGCTGCTCGTGCTTTTTTTGTCACGCGCGGCTTCGCATTCCCGATCGCTCAGCGTCCCAAGCGTCCTGAAGGTGGGGCCGCAGTGATAAAGAAAGTGTGGCTGGGCAGGCTAACATTACGCGGGATCCCAGAATTTAGGTAGCTTCCGTGACTGCAATTGATTGTCATGCTGAGAAGCCAGCAGGCATATCTGATGGAAACCACAGGCATGCTTCAGAAGTCGAGCGTTGACGGCCCGAGATTTAGCTGCATGCGCCAGCTCGAGAGGCACGGAAATGCGAATTTAGCATGCGGCGCGCCTTGGGTGGAAGTTTCATGCCCCGAAAAGTTCTCAGCCCCTCTTCAAGGCCACATAAATACCCGAGAACCTGAACATGAGGCGCTCCAGCACATCTCGTGCTTCGACCAGCAGCCGTTTGGCTTCGACTTTGGCCTTGGCTTGGCCGCAGAACCAGAATCAGAGCGCAACTTTCACTCCAAGGTACTGGCACTGGAAGAACCAGCAGAGCCAAGTGAAGGAGGCACAAAAAGGGACGGGCACTAGTGGGATCAACATCAACACAGATGAAGATAGAAATAAGCAGAGCACAAGCGGGCAAAGTACAGAGGCATCAGCATGGCATTGCTTGTTCATTTTTGCACAGATCAGCTGCTCTAAGGGGCGAAACCTCCAGTTCCAAGCTGTTCTGGCGTCTTCTCTGGAGCTCTGCAGCCTTGTGATCCTGCGGGTTTCGGATATCTCTGGAATTCTTCAAGGCAGCTCCGTTGGCCTTATGGAAACTCCTCCTCATCCCGCAGCTCCGCGAGCTCACGCTGCAGCTCCACCTGCCTAACAGCGCTGGCACCAGAAATGGAAAAACACACCCCGACTTACATTCAAAGCACCTCTTCCTAGTAGGAAGAGCACTACTTGTAACAAATTCAGAGCGCATAGCCACCACTGAACCGCAACACGACGCCGCAAACCATCTCAAAGAAACTAGTCCCAGCCCTCGCACCTCACGAGTTGCAGGCACAGCGCCTGGCAAAGACCCTTTGTATGATTATGAGCCTGTGCCACTGGACAAGCCTCAAACTAGACGCAGTCCGTGCAAGATCTGCCGCAATGACATGATAGCGGTGCTGGTCCCCTGACGCATGGTCCCCAGGTTTCTAGCACTTCTGCGACACCCTGCAACTACGTCGCAGTGACATGTCTTGATTTGGCAAAAACTTGCCTGGCACTGTGGCGCTGCTAGGGCAGCAGAACCAGCAAGTGTTTGAAGGCGATTGGCTTCCTGTGCCCCGCTTCAGAAAACTGACATTGGAAGTAGTGTCGAGAATCCTTTTGAACCTTTGGGAAGAGAGACAGCAGCATTCTAGCCTGATACTGAATCCACTGCAAGCCCACAGAGTATCAATGGCGCTTTCTGTTGAATCATGCAACCCAAGCCACAAAGTAAGCCTTCCTTTATGTCTCAGAAGCTTCGAGTTGTGGGCCAACACAGCATAGATACTACCAGTACAGTACATGTGTTCGTCTGGCATGCAACGGCAACAGCACAGCAAGAACAACAACGATGACGACAACAACTACCACAACGACGACAGCGGCGACAATGATGGCGATAAGGAAAACGAACACAAGACAACAAGCACGACAGCCAAATGATGCGGATGAGGGTAATGACGAGAAGGACGATAACAATGCCGACGTCAGCAAATGCATCCGAAGTGAACCTTGTCCAGGCCGCAGGCTTCCAGCAAGGACATCAGCTTCTGACCTTGTATTCTGAGGCCACGATTTACATCAACACAGAGAAGGTCCCTAGACGCCATGGATCAGGGGTACAATTGCAACCTTGCAATTCGGACCTGTCTTCAGTATAGCGGTTGAGCAGGCCACGCTTAAACCGGCCGAAGGAAGCTTGAGGTACTAACTTTATGCAGATTGTGGATAAAGATGAACGAAGTCATGGGTGGCTGAAGTTCACGTAAGAACGCATTTTGCCAGGATATGTGTATATCCTTTACCGTCTCAACGCTGCAGAAGTCACAACCCTGCTGACACGTGAAAGAGACCAGAATTATTTTCATTTGCACTTACATAACTCTGGCGCTGCCTGTTGCCCTACATGCCATCGCATAACAATGTCAACTGTATGGCACGTGAACTCAAAACTCCACATCCAATTCGCTTCAATGATTGACCAGAACACTGCTTCTTGGAAGGAACTCAAGATAACTCCAAATGCATCCTTCACTCCTGAACTTCACAGGGAAAATCCAGGCTCCAGGCGCTTTGCGCCACGGCGCGCGGCACCGGCCGTCGGCTCGGTCATGGTCATCAAGAAATGCTTATGACTTATGAGAGAATCACCAGCCTTCAAGCGATGCCATTCGAGCGAAGTGCTGTGGTTACCTTTGGTGCCTTTCCACAAGCTCCCCTTTCAATGCCAGCCGGTCCCATAGCTTAAGCCATCAAGTTCCAGCAGACATTCTGAGGCCAGCTTGACCCTGGCCTAAACGAAAGACAAAATGCCCCAGCCTTCAGAGATTCCAAAGGCTGTTCAGGACATTTTCCATCTGCCAGACGCTCGCCGGTCCAGACACCACCGGGCAAAGAGGCGAGCGGCCCAAATTTAGTTTTTTGGTCTACAAGCTGTGTCTTTTATGGAGTCTTTCCTGACCTTGTGGCCCTATTGACCTTGTGAAAAGTTTCAACTGAAATATAGCCCGCTGCATCTCCTTCCTCCATGGCAGGGACCACTTAGCCCTTGCAACCACGGATCTTCCGCAGTCGCATCAGCTCGTGGCAATGCTGGCTAATTACGGAGGATCTTTTAGACAGGACCGTCTTGTAGCCTGCGCCAGCCCACACGAGCTTGGACCGCAAGTTGGGGGCCCGCGTTCGGGTCTGACTTCTTGGGCACCGGGCGGGCAGCCTAAGTTCAGGTCCTTGGAGCCCTCAGCAAGAAGTGATCAGCCATGGTTCATGGACTGACACTGACAGCGCAGAGGAAGGCACCAGATATGGAGACCAAAATTGCTGCTGAAATGCATCAACATACAGGCAGCAGGTGCCCAAACAGTTATTCTGCCAACCTACCTCCACGGTGCCTGTATGAGCGCAAACACAAAGCCCACCGGTTGCATTTGCAAGAGGGGCCATGATGAAATGCCACGCAAGCGTAGAGCCCATGTCATCCTGGAGAACTGCCAGGCCAAATGAACACCGACTCTTTGGAAACGTACGCATGCTCGAGTTCAGGATTGTATGCAAAGTTTGCATCCGTACTACCATGACCTTATTTACAGAGCGCTTTGGGAGAAGCTGCTGCGCGAAAGAGGGCCTTGCCAAATCGCAATGAGCACACGGATATTGCCGCGCACCCTCGCCACGCTAGGCTTCCAGATCTGGGGCGTTGCTTTGATCCTCTTTTCAAGCTACTTGGAGATACATGAACGAGACCATCACAAAGTGCATCCAGATAGCTTCCCGTTCAAACCCAGGTCTGCCGCATGCCGTTCCGGGTCGCACCCTCACCATGACACGTTCTCCGCGTCTGCCTGGGCTTGGGGGCCATTTATGGGGAACACTTTCAGATTGTCTCAGGTGGTACAGTTCTGTCGGTTTGCTGTAGCCTGCGGAGTTTTGTGAACAGCTGTGAGACATCTTGCCACCACGGCATCGTCAGGTGCTGTACTGTTGGACGACTTTCATGGCTGCTCAGAACAGATGCTTCACCTTGGGTAATGCAACTGATGGCGAAGAACCTCCTTGCTCTTGCAGCTTTTGGATCAGCACTCTTAGGGGTGAGGCAGGGTCAGGCCGCTGGACGCCGAACCCACTTGTTGGTAGAGGCGTTGAACTCGAGCTGCCCTGGCAGCACCACATCCGCAGAAACATATCTGAAGCTCATGTGGCATGGAGTTTGGACCCCGCATTTGCAATTGCTCCCACACATGCATCTGGATCATTGCGTGTTGTGTTTCAGCTTCAGACATCCCAAGGCATCGCTGCAGCATTTTCCTAAACGTGCAGCCATGCAATCTGACATCTCATGAGCCCAATTCTTCATCAGCCTACTGAAGCTCGAGCACGTTGTCAGAGAAATTCCAGCCAAGAATATCTGTCAGAAGCCCCCCTGCGCGTTCAAGTTTCAGGGCTACATGAGCGCACTGCCTGTTAAGAGTTGTGAGCTAGCCACGCCTGCACGAACAGTGCGATGCTCCTGCGCCTTGGGTCCTTTGCACGTCCAGGGCTCTTGTTGGCATGAGGCAAAGAGCAGGCCTGTCTTGCAAATCTTATGTGTGCTCTGCTAGCAGGGGAAAGAACTCTTTGCATGCAACACTCATAGGTTGAAAGCGCGCGTCTCAACATGACCTACGAGTACTATGATGTATACTGGTCCTGCATTTCGTGAGCCTGAATTCGGTGAGCCTGAGGACGGCTTTCAAGACGGATTTACAAGCTCCCTGTCCTGGCTCTGCACGCTGTGGCGCACGCTGTGGCTCCTTTGAATCTGCCACTGAGCCTGTAGCGAAGGAGAACACCTCAGCGACGCTTGCAGTTATCAAGAAGGATAGCTCAATCATGACTTCATGCTCATGCGCAGGTCATCATTCGAAACCAAGCCTCACGCCTCAAACTCGATTACTCACAGCCCCGCTGAAAAGCAGCCCTTATCAGTTAGTCTTGTTGGGTTGTTGGGCGCATGGGGCTGGCCTCTCCTAAATGCAACGTCTGTCAGCGGAGTGCCGAATGTCAACTTGGCAGCAGGTCAGAAGCTTGAGACGATTTCGGAGCTTGAAGGGGGTGGGGTTAAGCAGCGGCCTATGAAATCCGCAGCGCGACACGGACAACATGAACATCCGTATACAACCTATGCAACCAAGGAGCTGAACTCAGCACCTGAACAAGCCACAAGGCAACTCTTGACTACATGTTGCAAAATCGCCAGCAGTCAGAGGCTCGAGATTCCTCTTTTTGACTCATAACGCGCTTGGGAGACATGCTCTGCGACCTCGTCACAACTGCATGTCAAACGGCAAGTGTAGCTCCTAGCTTCAACTTTCATCCGGGAGTTGTGGCTAGGACTACAACTCACGGGCTTGAAGCTCAATAATTACTTTACAGAACTACTGTTCGGCCCACGGTCATGCGCACATATCCCAAGCAATGTGTCTCCGCATCTGTAGTATTTGAAAGGCTATACGTGCTCAGCAGCGCCACAAAAACCAGGAGTTAATTGGGATCAGAGGGGCTGAACCCTGTAGCACTACGTCTGGCTACACCGACTTTGCTCCTCCAGTGCGCGGGCAGGTGGCAGCACAGCATTGGGTTCCCAGACGGACAGCAACAGCTAGGTGCTTCTGCAGAAGCTCGTCGCCCTTCGTCTTACACCCTGCTGGAGAGGCCTCATCAGCGATGTTGTCGACAACATCGATTTCATCGTCGCTCATGAGTTCGACATCCCAAGCCTTGGAGCTGCAGCTGAAGCCGTTCAGAATTACCAACTGATTTGTAGCTTGAACTGGGCGTCTAGTGCCAGTCTGCACTTGCCGACGAGATCCCAGTGCATGCAACATGAAGCTGCGCGCTTCTGCCGTACTGGACTGGTGCCATTTTATGAGCCTTGTTGCCTTGCGCAAGTGCCAGAGCCATGCAGCCAGAGCAGAAAAGTTCCAGGGCTAGATATCTCTGCTCTGCTCTGCTCGGGCACACTTTGTGTACATCTCACCCCGAAAAAGTTCGCGTGCCTCTGCCATCCTGACAATCTTCTGTTCTGTAGGCCGCGGGCTGCATCCTCAGCAGGCTCCAGCGCCTGATGCGGCTCAAGGGTCCGGAATCAAGAGGCAACAGATTCGACAATCTTGCGGCGAACCACCCGGCAAAAGTCGTTGCTGCCGGGGCGCATCTATTTCTGGAGCCTTGGGCGACACTGCCTGGCACAATTCCGCACTAAAGACAAGACAGACTCAGGTAAGCCTGATAGGATCCACGAACCCGAACTTGGACACGCGACACGCACATCGCAAAGATAACAACACCCCACGCGCGACACCAATCAGGAAACTTAGGTCGGGTCATCCTGTCTCCTCTCATCTCTCCTCTTTCTTTTCTCCTCTCTCCTCTCTCCTCATGTATCTCTTCTCCCTCTCTCCTCTCTTCTCTCTCCTCTCCTCTCTCTTCTCTCCTCTCTCCTCTCTCCGACTCTCCTCTTTCCTCTCTCCTCTTT
>CAJNIZ010001436.1:0-42892 GCA_905231905.1 Symbiodinium pilosum | reverse complement strand
CCTCTCTCCTCTTTCCTCTCTCTCCTGTCTCTCCTCTCTCTCTCCTCTCCTCTCTCCTCTCTCTTCTCTCCTCTCTTCTCTCTCCGCTCATCTCTCATCTCTCCTCTCTTCCCTCCTCTCTCCTCTCTCCTCTTTTCTCTGCTCTCTCCTCTTTCTCCTTTCTCCTCTTCTCTTTCAAGGCAAAACACGAGTCCAAAAGTGACGACAATTCTGTGTTTCGCGACCACGACCCTCCCAATCCCTGCGACTGCTGGCACTTTTGAGACGCGAAGACCCGACGCAAGTCCAAAAGTGACCACAATTCTGCGTTTCGCAACCACGACCCCCGCATTCCCTGTGAATGTTGGCACTTTTAAGATGCGACAACCAAACGCGAGTTTTAAAGGGAGGGCAATTCTGCGATTCGCGACCACGACCCCTCCGATCCATATGACTGTTGCTACATTTGAGACGCGAAGAACCAACACGAATCCAAAAGTCACGACAATTCTGCGTTTTGCGCCCACGACCCCTCCGATCCATGTGACTGTTGGCACTTTTGAGACGCGAAGACCCGACGCAAGTCCAAAAGTGACCACAATTCTGCGTTTCGCAACCAGGACCCCCCGATCCCTGTGACAGTTGGTACTTTTGAGACGCGACAACCAAACGCGAGTCTTAAAGGCAGGGCAATTCTGCGCTTCGCGACCACGGCCCCTTCGATCCATATGACTGTTGGCACTTTTGAGACGCGAAGAATCGCCACGAGTCCAATAGTGACGACAGCTCTGCGTTTCGCGACCATGCAGGACCCCCCGATCCCTGTCCGGAGACGCTTTGAGACGGGAAGAACCGACGCGAATCCAAAAGCGACGGCAGCTCTGCGGTTAGCGACCAGGACCCCCCCGATCCCTGTCCGGAGACACTTTTGAGATGCGAAGACCAAACGCGAGTCCAAAAGTGACGACATCTCTGCGTTTCGCAACCAGGACCCCCGCGATCCCTGTCCGGAGACACTGTTGAGACGCAAAGAACCGACGAGGCCGAAAGTGACGACAATTCTGCGTTTCACGACGATTTTCATCTTCCAAAAATGCACGACACTCGCGGGGGCTTGCAAACGCTTTGCGGGACGCTTGCGAACGCTTGCGGACACAAAAGCAACGACTTTTGGTCACCTCCTGGACCCCTAGACCCCAACCTTAAAACGGGAACCCTTCTGCGGAGCATTCGGGTAAAGGAGGGCACTGATCATGAGCTACACACGAAACTATACTGTGAGTCTTCGTTTGAGTGTGGACTTTGGAATCTTCGAGCATCGCAGGCCCTGTAGCCGCTGTTTCAGATCTTTGCTTCATGCCGTTTGTCTGGCATGAATCTCCTACAGTCACAGGTCCTTTACATCTACTTTCACGCTGCAGTAGTGCCAAGGTCACACGAGGCCTCCGAAAATGTGCCAGCTTCCAGTGCTGATAGAAGCGACGCCTCCATCCTGAAAACACTTAAACCAACACAATGGGTAGGGACACGTTGCTAGCTGATCCCGGAGTTTTTACGCGTACACATGATTAGAACGCTCCCTCCTGAACCCTCCACCCTTCTGCAGAGCCTCTGTTGCACTTAGTTCTTCACGATGCAGTTCTAAGTTCTATGACAGCAACCTGCACTTTCAGGCTGCGCGCTCCTGAGGCGAACTTCATCCAAAGCAGCATCTGGCAGGGAGCATGCAAGCAACGTGAGGTGCGCAAATTCATGAAGGCCTTCTGAATGTCTGACTGTGCGGACGGTAAAAAGCAACTGCAGCTCGTTCTAGGGCTTACAGAATCCCACGTGATACGGAACCTTGCTAGATCCTTCAAACGGCTTCAACCACTGCAGCCATGTTTGGAAACAACCTTGCTAGCCCGATAGCTTTTCCATCTGCCTGGCTTTGTGAAGGGCTCCTGTGTCCTGTCCACCTGGCAAAGCTGATGCGCAAGGTGCCTATTCCTCCATCTCGGATGGTGCGAAACCTTGAAAAGTGCTGCGGCTGCTGCTGTAGCTGCTGCTGTTGTTGCTGCTGCAGCTATCTTGATATCGCTCTTGTTGCTTTCACTGTTGTCGCTGAAGTTGGTGCATCATCAACAGCAGCAGGAACAGCAGGAGGCAGCAAGCACCAATCCAAGCAAGGATAGTGACACGGATAATGATGGCTAGACTTCATCAAATCACCAGGACAATGGAAACTGCCAGGTATGACTGCTGGGATTCTTCATATTGCTGCAGCTCTTGTAACCTTACGCAAACAAACCTGTAAGTACCACTGGCCATGAGTGTCAGCCGGTTGATCAGGATTCTAGTTCAACAGTGATTCCAGGAATGCTCAATGTTCAATGCCGTACAACCCCCGGATTACCCCATAACCCCTATACAACCCCCTATATTGCGCCCTATAGTACCGCTATATAGCCCGTTATATTACCCCTTAGAATAAAAAATTGACGAACTCCGGCCTCCAAGGCTTCCCGCAGCCGCACATCCATCCTGCGAACTTGTGGAACAACAGACACGTGTGGGATGTTTTCATGTCATTTTCTATACTATAGCGGTTATATAGGGGTTATATTAAGGGAAATACAAGGGGATATGTAGGGGTAAAATAAGGGTCACATAGGGGTACCGGATGTTCTCAGCTGCTAGGGCGAAGTGCAGGGGTATGGAGAAGCTTGATTGCTTTGCATTTTTGAGGCTTTGACGGTCCTTTGCTGAGAGGGCTCACGACTAATAAGCTAATAACATGTTCGGGCAGAGGGCCAGCTAGAGATGAATTGGATGCCGACCTCTGTTGCACCTGCCTCGAGGATTCTCTATGCTACTCCCATGCCCTTCATATCAAGAGCCTGCCATGTTTCCAATGGCGTCCATCGTCCTTGTGCGCGCTGCATCCACGGAAGCATCTGACAACAGGCAGCCAGCACATGCCAGGAACCCCAACTAGCCGGATGACTACGTACAGGTTCCACATGGTTCCACAGGTTGCTCCACGCTGTGAGATTCGTGGCTTTGGGACAAGAGAGGGGGCAAAAACTGCTCATGGAAGTTTCTGCAGAAATACGGAATGCCTTCACAAAATGTTTCCAACTCTTTCTTGAAGCTCATGTCTTTCACTGACCGCCCTGGGCGTCTTACCCTAACAGGGTTGCAAATTCCGAGCAGTCTGCAGAGTCTGGTCTTCTTCTATGCACTATTCACGGCAAGGACGCAGAGCCCACAAACAACACAAGTCTGCGGTCTACTACTGCCCAGGTCTGGGGCGCCGTGGACGGGCTTCCATCATGGACTAGCCCTTACACAGCATTACGCCGCTTTTCGCAGCCATAATCTATCTCATTCAATCTGAGGCCCCGTTTAGCTTCCAGCGGAATGCTGGTCCTGGATGCAAAGTTCCTGATCAGTCTGCTCTTCAGCTCCTTTGCATAAGTAAACGCGTTTGCTCACATCACAGTCGGGTCTTTCTGTTGCCTCCGTCCTGCGAACGCCACGCCCGGGTTGGGCTGGCAAGGCTGCGGACAAAAAGGGTTCATAGCGCACATGGATAAGCATTTTCGTTGGGAGAGTGATCCACCGCCTCATCAGCTCAAAGTCAGGTTCCTCCCGTCTTTTCCTGTTCTGTATTTCTTGGTGTGCAACATGGCCTGCTGTTATTCAGAATGTGGAACCTGGAACATCTTATCAGGTCCTCCCGCGGATGTGGATCATCTGCAGGCAGCTTGCCGGAATACACAGGTCACATAGCCAGCCTACAATACTTATTGCATCAACCAGGCTCGCACATTGAAGCCTGCTCACAAGTCAAACCTATTCATTTGAATTCTGCTCCTGTTCCTCCCAATAAAAGCCAATAAAAAGCTGATCCCTGGGTCTCCGCCATGCCTCTCTCGGAGGCAGCTGGCTTCGCCTCCACCTGTCGGAGTGTTGGTCCAGGGGCACAGGAGCGGGAGCACGGCAAGTCCAGCTGGCACGCCATCAGGCATCTCTCAATATCCTTGAACTAGAGCCCAAGAGAAGGAATTCCCGAAGCCCTCAAACTACTTCTCAAGCTAGGATGTCTTGCTAATCCTGGCCACAGATGACCAACTAGCTTTCACATGCGACGCACGATCCCCAAGAATTGATTTGACTGTCTTGGCCTGCTGTATTGCCAGTGCGTATCACGTTGAAGCTTCCTTCGAAGTGCTGCTACAGCAGCATGTTTGGCTACCACACAGTTAGGAGCCTTCTTTCAATGATCCCAGTGGAAAAGATTTGGAGCACCGTCCAGAACCTAATCCCTTTCCCACAGCAGTGCCTGGGCCTCTATCGGAGCAGGAGCTGGCTCAGAGACACTTGCCTGGGCCTTCGCAGCACAAGGCTTCAAGCTTCATAAAAATGCAAAAGCGTTTTAAGCTCCTTTGTCAATGCAAACGGCCGACTTTCATGACATGGTCTTTCCGAAGTTTGGCGAACAAGAGCTTGTCCGAAGCCCTCTCAATACGCACTGCTCCCAGCCCTACGTTCAGCTCCTCGCAGTGGGTGTAAACAAGGAGCAAAGGGAGGGCGAGGGGAAACAGAGCATCGACAAACACATGTCCTGTCCGAACCTGCGAAATTTACATGGCGATGGAGCTTGGGTCCAGTGCACAACTCATCACAAGTCTTTTTGCCGTCCGGGGGTGCCGAGGCGTTTCGGGCCCGCCACTTCAGTCCGGGGAGGGTGCGTTTCGGGTCCGCCGCTTGCGTCCGAGCGGGGTGCGTTTCCGCGCGTGCCCAGGTGCGTTTCGGGACGTGCTCCGGTGCGTTTCGTGTCCGCCAGCGATTTCCGCACGGCGCCGCCTTGTGGAGCGTTCTCAGAATCCGGTTTGCGTGGAGCGTCGTCAGAATCGGATCTTTCGACAGCGCGGAGCGTCCCGAGAATCCGATTTCTCACGGCGCTCCTGCGTGAAGCGTCCTCAAAATCCGATCTCTCGACGGCGCTCCCGCCTACAAACCCTAATCCCTAAAAGTACCCTGAAAACCCTATACCCCTAAAAGCCCAAATCCCTAGAAGCCTGAATCCCTAAAAACCCTAATCCCTAAACCCTACACCCCAAATCCCTGAGGCCCAAACCCCAAAAGGAAACCCCTAAACCCTAAACCCTAGTCCCTACAAACCTGAATCCCTAAAAGCCTTACTTAATCCATGAACCCTAAACCAAACCCAATCTCCCTAAGCCCAAACCCTAATCCCAAAAAGCCCCGAGCCCGAAAAGGCCCAAGGCCTGACAAGGAGAATGTAAGCCCTAATCCCTAAAACTTAAATCCTTCAAACCCTAAACCCAATCCCCTAAAGGCTAAACCCCAAGCCCTAAGCCCTACTAGGCCCTACTCCCTTAAAGCCTGGATCCCCAAGAGCCCTAATTAATCCCTAAACTTTAAACCAAACCCCATCTGCCTAAACCCTAATCCATAGAGTCTCAATCCCTAAAAGCTTCAAACGTCGATCTAAACCCTAAGCCCAAACCCTAAATTCGAAATCTTAAACCATGATTCCATAATGCGTCTGAAATGCCCCATTGTGTGCGTCAGAAAACTCCCCTCCACGTGCGTCTGAAACTCCCCAGCCTCTGCTCTGAAATTTTGACCTGAAATTCGCGCCCGAAACTCCCCCCCCTGCGTCTGAAATGTATAACGCTCCCGTCCCGGAGGTGCCTTCCACTTCGCAGTTCACAGCGGCATGTGGCTAAACGGGCTTCACATTGTTCAATGTGCTCTTCCCCCAACCGTGAAACCATGCCATGCTAAAATGCCCCGATTGAGTTTAGAGTCTTGCAAATCCCAACCGATTCAATGTAGGCTGAGTCAGGCGCTGTAAGAGCCTCCACGAAGCAGTTGGCAAACTCACCCAGGGGCGCCTCTTCCAGCGCAGCCTTTAGCTGAGAGGGCTCTCAACGCGGTACTTCTCAGGAGGATTGCTTGTGAGGTTTCTGAAAAAGCTGAGGCGTGCAGTACGGATTCTAGGCTCATGTTGGGATTGCGGCAGGACGGGGTGGTCATTTCCAGGATGTCAGTTGGCTAGTCACTCCAGATGGTGAGCAGGTTTGGCAGTCTTGAGCAAGCGGGTACCAAACCTACGCGCTGACTGCTTTGGTGTAGGGACCAATATTGTGATTCAGGTGGCATTGCCCCTGCATGATATCACATGCTCACGCTCACTCCCAAGCATGCCCTGAGTCTAGTCTGTCATAAGTCCTCCAACAACAGCTCTTTGTCCTCCAGCATCCTCTTTCCAAGCCGGGATGCCAGGAACGCGGACGAAGGTGGACGCGTGGACGGTTCAGGCTCGACATGCTCGACAAGCGCCTTGATTTGAGATCGCAAGATGTTACAAGCAGGTGAGCTCCTGCTTCAGGGTTTTTTGGGGGCCTGTACTATGGCTCGTCTGAAGAAGTTGGAACCATGTGCTACTTGCTCGACGTGCATCTGGTAGCCTCAATTGGTGTCTCACTTTGATTGGTGAATATTGGTGACCATGTAGTGACTACGATTGCAAGAAAGCTTTCCATATCATGAACGGCCAGGCGGACACTTGTTCGCCCCTGGCCTGTTCGCTGACACCCTGGCAACCCTGTAAGGAAAAGAAACACCACAGCAAACACTGACAAAGCGGTTACGAACCCAAGCGTCCACTAGATGATATTTAGCTGACTTGCCCAGACCGTCCCAACGTTCATCTCTAACCTTACAGCTCAAAGCATGTGGCTGGAAAAGATGGCGTATTCTCTAAGGTTGAAGGTCGGGTCCACCTGCCGAAAGTTAACTGTCTGCAAGAAGCCGTTGTAAAACCCTGAATACGTCAAGAGTCTAGTTTACTTTGTTGAAACCTTACATGAAGTTGAAAGCAATAACCGAAAACATGCAGCGGCAGTCGAAACATGCAAGCTGCTCGCCTCCGCCTCGCTAGTTGGATCCTCTGCGGCTGCCGGCGCCTCCAAGGGTCAGCTGCATGTCCAATCCACTAAGCTACGGCGAAATCTGACCGCCATTGGACGATTGAAGTGGACTTCCATTGATTGGACTGTCGCCCTAGGACTCCTTGTCAATGTGTTGGTGTCTTCCAGCGGAAACGGTCAGACGGTCACATCAAGGGCACCGGCGGCGAAGGCTACAACCCTACGTCTACTCGTCCCTTAATGTCCCCTAGAATATGCAGACGAAGAACGCTCCGTCCACCAGCTGGAGCAGCTGAAAAAAAACATGCTGATGATCCGCAACAGCTCTTCTGACCCGCCTCTGTTGGGGCAGTTGGGCTTTCATCCTCCGTCAAAGGGGATGTGTCATCAACGAACTCGTGCGCCTTGCTCTGCAGTAATGTCTGAACAGCGTCTATCCTCCACGGCTTTTGGGTTCACGAACTACGAATCTAACGCGCACCGCGTCATGGCTGCCTGCTGCGTGCGTTAGTCAGGATTAGACTTCAAACTTGCGCTTTGGGACGCGCGGTACCTGCAGGCGCTCACACATTGCGACGTGGAGCTGAAAATTGCCGAAGCCTGCCTTGGAGGATGGCTCCGGAAGAAGCTCGACTTCCTCCTCCTTGCAGTGTCAGCGAATACTGCATGTTGCCGACCCTAATAGCTCCGCAACAGCACCCCGATTCAACCCCTGCACATAACTTTAAATCTTGAGTGGTGGCACAGAGAAACCCACGAATACTTGGGCGGCGTATGCGCGTTAGCTTGCTTTGAACTTGCTCCGCACTACACACCAACTGTCAGGCTCCTCAAAAGCTTCTTGCACAGCACCCATCACACGCTGCATGGCGTCCTGGTCATTGGTGCGGTACTCTGGTCCAAAGCTGGTCAAAGGCATGCATGAAGCACTATCAAAAGACCTCCGGCAGCCCCTCTGCGGTCAGTGCAGAGCGCAGCTTCGAGAGGACCTGCATCATACAAAGTGGCACATCTGGCTATTCAATCTGGGGTCGAGAAATCACTAGTCATGACGCACGGAGTTGATGGTTGAAGGGTTGCCGATTCAGCCATACAGTCATTTCAGGACAAAGCACATGCCAGTTCGGAGACCAATCTCTAAGCGCAGAGAAGACGGGTCACGGATTTGAGGCGGCTGAAAGGTCGGCCTTTAAGCTTCGACGAACTTACAACGCCTCGCAGCTCCGTCGGGAAGGGCTTTCATTAGAAAACCAGCTTTCAAGCAGCAAACTGAAAGCAACCCCACATTTTTTGGGAACTCCCTTGAAAGCAACACCATCAACAAGGAGCCAAGCCTTGCTGCGGGGCAGGGTTGAAGAGTCAAGAGCCTAGAAACAGTGCGATGCTGGACTTTGACATGGTCATGCCAGAAGCCTTAGGTAGATTCCGCCCTGGAAGTGTGTACTAAGTCATTTCTAGGTGAACTGATGGACGTGTTGCACTGCTTGCGTGAACACATACTGTTCCTTGCTGCATCATGCCGTCTCCACATCTGTAAGATCAGGACAGGAAGGGGCCGCTGAACCGTGTATGTTGGCAACGGCAGCATGCCGCCATTTTGCCTGAAAGCAGCGAATCGGCCGATCCCCGTCCTCTGCCAAGCTGCAGCGGCAGCCCTGAACTTTGCTCTTACCTTCTGGAGCTCACGATGCCCCACCTGTACCAACATGTACCACACCGCCAAACTCGCAACATCCCCATCCCAAGGCCTCTTGGGACGCCGGCCTGGCGACTGCTAAGCAGGCTGTTGACATGATCTGGAGCATGTCTTAAACACGCATGGTCCGTCAATGCTGAGCAGAAGGGGTGTTGACATGGGATTGCCGCGAAGCGGAATGTGAGTTTCTGCTGACCGCAACGGACGCGCAAGCTTGAGTGTCGGCCTTTGCGAGGACATGGCACGCCAGGCACCACAGGGGCAAAGTACACCTACGGAGCAGGGAGCGGCTTTTCTCTACATCTCATCTCCCTCACGGCTGGATCGCATTAGAGGTGATGTTTTTCTACTTGTCCACATTTCTTGTCCTGCTGTGCTGCCTAGGTCCTGTAAGGCTTAGGCCTAGGTGCAGAAGCTCTGCTTGTTCTACTTCTGGCAACACAGGGGCTGGATCTGTTTGCATTTTCGGTTGGCAAGAAGCGAAGTCCGTCGCATGAAGATGCGTCACGTCTGCCAGATTACTACAGGCAGGTGCATCGTTACAGGCTGATGGCAGGATGGGGTTCTTTTGCATTTGCAGCCTCGTGTCGCGTCGAGGGTTGAAGTGGTCTCAAGAGGCAAGGAGGTAAGCTCGTGAGCCATGAGGAGCAGCTGCGTAATTCCCTTGGGTCAGCCTCTTTGCTTGCCAAACACTAGTTCTACTCGAAAGGGCCCAAAGTCTTCAGTTAGACGATGCTCAAGCACTGCTCGGGCCCTATCTTACATCACTGGCAAGCAAAGGGGGATGGTGACCCCGCATGACAGCACTTTGCTTCTCCCATGCCTTGTCAGCAATGGCCGCTGAAGGACCTCTGGCAGCAAAAGAGCTATGTTGCATGGTATTCTGACGTCTACTGCTGAAAAAGCCTTGGAATCTGACCTGCCTTCGCCGAACAATCACCAGCTGAAGTGTGGAGGGAATTCATTCTACGTGCTGTCAGGGAGCGGATCTTTTCGAAGGACGTTCGCCAGCAGAAGCCCTTCAGACTCGCATCAAGCCTCGCTCCAGCTTGAATGTGGGTTAAGGTGCCAGGACTAGATGGGCTACAGCCTACAACCTACCTCATCGGAAGCTTCTGCTGCAGGTTCAGAAAGATAGCTGATAGCGTGAAATCTAGAAGTTGCAGCAAGAGAAACAATATAGCGTCACACATCGGGACACTGTGACTCGTACCTTGTCACTAGAAGTTTGGCCAAGATGCAGGTACGGATGCGGCCGTGGCCGTCCCTTCGGAGGCTGCGGCGGTGGCTGCGGTGATGGCGCCGTCTCCTGTCTTCTGAAATCTGTGCGGATTCTATATGACCCTGATTAATCAGTTGCTGCGGTGTACCAAGCAGCTGAAGCCCCACCTGCATCTGCAGCAGCACACGGGGCTAATTTCTCAAAGGTAATTATCTTTGTGCTGGGGGTTTGGATGTAAGCTTGCCAGCCACCTACGCTTTGTGTAAAAAGTTCGGGATTCTTCATCCTGCCTCACAGATCAACCTACACCCCCTGAAACCGTCTGCTGAAGTCAAACAAACCCAAAGCTGAACAGCGGTGACGCAGCTCCATGATGAGGCGCCGCAAGGTTAGCCAATCAAACCAGCGGCTGGGGTCAGGACTGCAGCTCCACCATTTCGCACATCTGACGGGCGAAACCTGCGCAACAAGGCTGCCCTCTTCTGCTTGCGGTTCTGCACGTGCAGGGCATCAAGCTTTTCTGGGTTTTCCAGTGCGCCATATAGTCTGAGCCCCCAGTACCCTTCCAACAACTATCAACAACTGCATGGATCGCTGCCGAAATGCAGAAAATACAGTCCCTGCCACCTGGCAGGGCGGGCACTGCGCTGACGTTCCGAGGAGTTCGCCTGCAAGGCATGAGCTGGCATTGTAGTGTTGTCGGCTCGTTGGTTTTGGAGGTCCAGTCCAAAAAGTGGTCCCTGCAGGGACTGGCCTGAGACAGCCCTAAGGGGTCTGGTCAGACTGGATAAAAAAAGATAAGCAGAATGGCGGAACATGCAGGGTCCCGCAGCACCCGATGGATCTGCTGAGGCCGTTCTGTGGAGGTCTCTCGCTTAGCATGAGGCAGACTGTCTTGCAGCCATCTAAACCTCTGCAGTGCTCTAGGCGCGCACCTCAACGAAGCCAGACGGGATGGGTGGCAGCGAGGTGGTCTTGGAGGCCTTTTGCCTGGAACGTGCATCAATTTTGCGTACAGCCCGAACACATAATTCAACTTCTGGTTCTAGGTCATTTTGCAGAAGACTCGATGTCAGCCGTCCACTCGACTATCAGCGGGCGCAGCTCTGCTTAGTTTTTTGTGCCTCTTCTCTGAGAAACTCAAGACAATAGAAAATTCACGAAAAAGTCAAAAGCCGAAACTGTAGGCATGATCATCTTCTAGTAAGTACGAATTCAGTCTCCAATGCCTGGGGTCGGTCGACGTCATCGGGGCCTCCGTAACAAGCTTGTGTTTGGTCATCTGGTGCTGTTTGGAAATGTGGCTCAGGCTTGGGGTTGGAGACTCCAAACACGATGCAAGCTCTCAAGACCTCCCGTATCACTTTGTTCATCACAACTGTGGCCTGCTAATTACACTGCCAGTGCACAGTATCTGGACAGTCCGGAACAATTTTATTTCCACTGCCTGGGTCTTCTCGATTGGAGGCAGAAGAACGTCTGTTGGGCTAGGACCTCGTCCTCGGCCCATCCTCGAGAAACACCTCTAGTGGGCCGGCGAGAGGCTACACGTCAGGCCTGGAAAGCATGCACTTGACAGCAGAGCCGAAAGGAACACCAAGGCCCGGACGCAGCGGCAGAATGGGAGCCGAAAATGGAAAATGGAGCAAATCCTATCACGGCAAACACTGCGCGTCCGGAGTGTCAGTTGAAACTTGGTTCCAGGGGGCAGCTGGTGGAGGATCAGGCTATGTATCAACACATGACTGAACATGATCTAAGCAGGGACCTGTGCTCTTTGAGCCAGCTGAAACAGAAAGCACGAGCTGCAATATGCTGCCATCGCAATTGGTCCAAGGCAACCGGCACACAGACTTGATGACAGGGCGGGCATTGCTCATTTGGCTGCTGCTTCTCTACAGCCACCCGTACACTGAAGTTTCTTCGCTCCACAACCCTCTTAGAATCTAGATTGCTGCTTTGCGTCATCCCACTTTTTGCTTCTAAAAGCCAAATCAATGGGCGGCTGGGAGCTGCGTGCCTCAGCTAGCATAAACTTCTGAAGCCCATCGACATCAGGGAGCGGGAGCAAGCTGAGCTGTGCACATTGCCACCACCCTGGCAGATCTGCGATGTATTCATCGCCTGCAGGTTGCTTCAGTGCAGTCTTTGTTTTAGCAAGGTATGCATCCCGAGCAGGATGCGTGATGAGCAGTCATGGCACTCCCTGATGTTGGATGAAAGCGGACGGGTTCGCATTTGACCTGCTTTTGTGTGCCGGGCGGGTTGCAATCACCAGTGTGTGACACACCGTTGCAGATAGAGATCTCCACACAAGAATGCACCCAGGTGCAATCAGCTCTGACAAGTCATGCCTCTGTTACACCATAAATCTGATTTTGTGCTAATTCCGCGAGGGCAAGATAGGCAAGTCTGCATCCAGGACTTCTCACAAGCATCCGCTGCTTTGCAGCAGAGCATTACATACCAACTCTGGCAGCCCTACATACCACTTGACATTTGCACTCCATCAACAAGGCACTGCGTCAGATTTCTGGCGGTTTGAGCATGGAGAAGCCGTGCCAGGTATGCAGGCACCACCAGAGTCTTCAACACATGCAAAGCTCGGGCACTTGACGGTCCGAAGTCCGTAACTTCAATTCCGCTCGAGGCAGAGTAGATTCAGCCTTAAAGCAGAAACTGGCACAGCCATGAAAAGCTCCAGAATGCCTAGCAAGAGACCTGGAAAGTCAACACGTGGAGGAATGGATAGCGCTGATGCTGCACGTTGGTTTCGATGCTATCCAAGCCCAATTCTGTTCAATTCTGGTCCTTTGCTGGCTTCTGCATTCCGCGAATCCTTGACAACAAGAACTCATGCAAGCAAGGGAATTCCGGTGTGTCTGACAGTGTCTGAGCCAATCAGCGCTTCAGACGACTCGGGACGCACATTTGAATGTGAGCAAGCCCCGCGAGCAGTGCCTGCACTGAATAGCTTGCAGTGTGGTTTCGCTCCTGCATGTAAGGAACCTTCCGGTTGCACAGGAATGCTCGCTCGATCCTTGCGGCTCAGAACTCCGCGCAGGAGTCTTGGAAAGAAAACGGCTTCAGGTCGGCTCCCCCCAAGCGACTTCGGGCCTGCACTTCATCTGAATTGCCAGGAAATAGCAGTAAAGCGCAAACATCGTGGCAGCGTGAAATCAAATTGTACTGAAATGATGACTTGCCATGTTGGACATGGTGCCCAGCTGGCATTGCATCGTGCTGCATCCATTCCCTCATTCTCTGTCCAGCCTGTTGGATGAACCGAAGCTGGTCTCTGATGTAGCCTTGCATGTCGTTCAAGCTCCTTCTCTCTTCGGTGCCAAAGGTCTAGAACTGCAGGAGCAGCTTAAACATTGTCGGGATTTTGACGCAAGCTAAGTGCAGAAGCATGTTCTGAGATGGTCCTAAAGCGTTGCACGGACAATTCCCGAGGTAGGGTCTGCCGCAGGCCTATTCCGGAAAGACACGTCATAATCAATCATGTGACCATCCATGTCGATGGAGGTGTGCCAACTTCGATGAAGCTGGTGGTGGATGCTGCGACGATTGAAGCCTGACACAAAGCTGCTCTGACTCGCTGACATGACACCGACTGAAACAACTGTCCTCACAAGGACTACTGCATGACCAGGCTGCCTGCCGATGACGACCTACTCCTGGAGGCCTCCGCATGCACCAGGACTACTGTATGAGCGGAACTTTCAGCCGAACCCAAATCCAAGAAATCTCACAACAGCGCCTTCAGACAATCCGACAGGTCAAGACTCCTCTCTCCCAAGCCTGCAAAGGTTTCGCCACGCGGCATGGCGGTCTCAAAGCCTCTGCTTCTGTGCTGGTAGGGGGTCATGCTATTATGCTAACTGCAGCTTTCAAGCGCTTTGAAACATGCAGTGGAATAGTTTGCCAGGTCTTGTGGCTACAAGGTGCGCGCAACATCTGCCAGGCCATGAAGCCGCATGGACACGACTTCGCTGGTCGAGGAGATTGCTGAGGGATTGAAGCCGCTCAATCTCGCTGCCAATCCTTTGAGGTCGCGGGAGACACTTTAGCGGTACCAACACTAGCACAATGCGATCCCGGCGCAACAGCGGCAATCATTGCTTTACCCACCTTCTCTCTACGAAGCAAAGTCCAAGGTGCAGCAGCTTCCCGGACCGGACAGCGGAGTCGCCTGATCAAGCAGCTCGGAGGCAGCCAACAATGCGATTTCCACATGCTGGATTTGCCAGATATTAGATTACACAGGGTCATTATGCAACACAAACGCGGCGACAACTTCGCACACTGCACCAACAAGTCGAGATCCTACTTTCTAGTAGGATGCAGGAAGAATCCGTCATCACGATGAGGAGAGAAGAACTGTTCAACAGCAGTTTGTAGACTGAACATTTTAAACTTGTGATTCAATCCCCTCTTCTCAGCTGAGTTGCTTTGCAAGTCAAAGCTTGCCATGGAGCGCAGCCCATCCTCCTGCGTAAAACGAGAGAACTGCAATGTCGGCTAGAGGCCAGAAACTTCCGCACTCTGATCCGAGTTGGCGTCTTTGTTGCCGTACATGCACCAAATGCTTGTCCCAACTTCCACCAACATTCCCTTCCTTCTGCAACACCTCAAACACCTCCTGCAAGCTGAAGCCCTCCACCTTTCTGAGCAGCGCAGTGACACTTAAAACGTCGTCGAGCCCCGTCCCTGGCTTCTGCAGTCTGGACTTGATTCATTGATGATCTACGCCATCCCCGCCGGGCGCTCGCGCAAAACTAGGTACGCCTTCTGCTGGCCAGCTTGCTACCAGCTCGCGCGCGTAATGCTGCCTGAGTCGCACGCCTGCTGCAATACTGCGAACGACGCTTAAAAATCACTGAAAAGGTTTGCATCATCTCTTGGCAGTCATATCTCGTCCAGCCGCAGAAATGATATATGCAATGGCGGGTGCTCTGCCGCACCCAGCTTCTCTCAACCCTCACTGCTAGACAGGAAACCTCATGGAATGATCGGATAAATCATGTCAATCCCGCACGTCCTGGCGGCTGTGATCGCCCTTGCTGTTCCCCTGCACGAGCAAGCCACCCTCAAAGGATGCGGACTCTGGTATGGACAGGGCTAAGAATTTTAAGCAGAGCAGCTTTTGTTGACTTGTCTCGAATGCTTGCGACGAATGCGTCTCTGAGTGCTCCACTACTGGCTGAGCAAAAGTGCGTGGCTTCTCCAAGTCCTGTCACAGAGTGTGCAGGCGGCACGCGTCAACAAACACACAAATGAAAGCGCAAAGCCTCGCGAGCGGAAACGCACAAAGGCTTCCGATCACTCAACTCAACAGTAAGTCCTGGACGCTACTAGTGTGGAGCCAATGTCGTGCTACCTCTTGAAGTGTTGGAATTGACAGACCCTTCATGAATGATTAGTGTGCTCACTAGGTTCCAGTGGTCTTCCGTCAGAGCCTAACATCGAAGGTCTGCCAGATAAAGATTCACCCTCCACACAGTCTCCGGCACCTGTTTGCACGTCGTTTTGGTTGGGCTATTCTAATCACTTCGATAACATTCCTGAGCCGAACCTTCCCATCAGACAAATGCTCACGAAAAGATGCCTGTGTCTTTAGAGGCATCAACTAATCTGATACATTCTGATACTGTGATCATATTGACGGCCCCATGTCATCCTGGAACGTCAGCTTCGTGAAAAACAAAGCCCTTGAGTTCCAATCAAGGGCTAGGGCAGCGTGCTGTTCACTCTTCGCAAGCCCTGGTGGGGAGTCTATGGACTGTCTGTACTTTGCTTGCTTTCAAACTTTCATGAACGTAGCATGGACATGTACGGAAGTTGAGACCGTTGGGGTCCATAGTTGCTACATGACATTCCTGGGCCAAGGTCCCTCTTCATCTCTGTGCAGGAGTTTATCATCCCCGTGGCCTCACGTCGATGGGCGCGAAGCCCGCGGAGGTGCTCTCCGAGGTGTCGGCAACGCCTCCGGGATGTTTTCGAATTGCAATTCAGCTAGACAGGCACACAGGATACAAATCAGGAAAGAAATGATTCGCAGTGTTTCGTTGCTACCCCTCACATAGGGAAGTGTTGCGCTGAAGTCTCTCGGAACGGCCCCGGTTCGTGTGAAAACAACTCTGGACTCAGCAGAAGAGCACTGAAGGGTCTGCAAGATATTCAAGACGTCGGGCACGGTATTCTGAACAAATGTGTGTTTGAGGTCTATAGTGTCCAAGCAAGCTGGCCTCAGGAGTGTTGTGATCCTGCACGGACCGAGGGAGTGCAAAGTGATCGACGACTCCATGTTCTAATGTTAGTGCCTTCGTTGTATCGTCCTCTGCTCCCCCGTCGCTGTACAGGAGTGTTATGTTGTGTTAGCACTATATCGCCACTTTGCCTCTGGGCGACCAACGATCTGCTTTTGGAAATCTTTCTGACCCCTAGAGCCAAGCTAGATAAGACTGCTTCAACCTGATTTGACCTGCGCAATGCCTACATGCAAACTAGTCCCTGGTGTCGTGCAGCACCTGACCGCGACTGGCTGACAACTCGCATTTAGCCAGAATTCTCCCTGAACTTGGGGGCCATCAAATCCCAGGTGTGGCTCCTCAGTGCGTCGGCAGCAGCATTGCGCAAGGCTTCCTGCAGCGTATGTGCACACAGTTGCCGCCGATCAACACACGCTGATAGATTTTGCAACTGCAAAAATTGTTGTTGGAATTGCCACCTGTAGGAAACGAAGGCTTCCAAGCCAGCCGCACATCAGCCAGCCCAGCATGAGTCCTCTGCGGACAAGTCTGGGTCCAAAGTCTCCGTCAACTGACCTTTGCATCTTTAGCGGAACATGGTGCAGGTTCACTGCTTGGTGGCAGCAAATTTGTTACCAATACAATCTTGCGCAAGCATCTTGCGCATCGTCAATCACCACATCTGATTCGTCTGCTTTGCCCTCGGGCATCTCTTGAAGGAACGTTGATAGGTCGTGCGGCACTTCAGGCCTCAAAACATCAAAGCAGGGCTCTGGCGTTCGAGCTGCTGCAAGGTCTCGAAGGAGTCGCGCCTCTGCTTACTCTCCAGGGTCATCATGCTTGGTTGTGCACTGGCAGCGAGGCATCCGACTCGTTAACAGCATCTCCTGCCATCTGAAGATGCTCCGATCATGAAGAACAGCTACTGCTTAGCAACGTTAGACTTGACAGTTGATCCCAGGCTTACGCTACTCAATTGATGATCTCTCAGAACAACAATGCTCGAAGGTCCAGAGACCATTTTTCTTGCCCAAGGCGCAAGGTCAATGGAATGGTGCTCAGAGCAGTCGGCCTTGCGTTGTCCGACCACGTAGGCAACCAGCAGAAAAGCTTGCACAAGCTTGCCATCTTTTAAGAAAAGCCTGCTTTGACCCTGTATTCTACAACATTAGGTTTTGGGGTATCCTCGGACATGTTCACGGAACGGCAGACCTTCCACATCCTTCCACAGCTACTTCTCCATGCCATGTCCAGCAGCCAAGGAGAGGCTGGCTCTGAGGAGCTTGCTCGAATTGTGTGGAGGTATCCTGGGGCAGCTCATTGGCTCGTGTTATCAATGTTCTGTGACTGCTCAGATTCATTACCATTTACCTCCAAGACTCGGCAGGATCCTTGCTGCACATCTTCGGCTCATGCAGCGGGCTGGCTGGCAGAGCAGGCGGGGACCTGGGAAGGTTCACTCAATGACGGCACTTGCAGTTGTATTTGGTATGCAATCGTGTAAGATCCGAACAAGCAGCATAATCCATGACCATGCTAAAACCCTGCCCGAGCCTGGAAGGCGATGGCTGCCCGTGGCTCGGAGCATCCTTTTCACGGGTTACTAGCAATCTCTTGGCAGCCTGTTATGCATTTCGTCATCGCCCAAGCCTGTTTGCTCTGAGGAACTACTAACAAGAAAGTAATCGAGGCCTTTCTTTGTATCAGATACTCTGCGAGATGTATCTGGTTGCGCGCCTAGCGCCGACCATGCGGACTGACAAGCCATCAACGCTAGCACTCCTACCAAAGCACGTTCTGATCCCAGTCCTTCTGTCTGCTTGTGCAAAGTTCCAGCTCGCTCTCTGTCATGGAGAGGCGAGACAGCTCCTTGCAAGACAGCATCTCAGCAAACAATTCGTGTACTTGCCTGACTGACCGCAAGAACCTTCCTGCTGGTTTGGAAAGATGATCTTTTCCACCAGGCATTATTCTCCCGCGAAGGATCCAAACAGATTCATGCTTCTTTGTTTTGCATCAGAAGTATGTGCTGCTGGCAGCGGAGGCATCCCAAAATCATTTTCCCAACCTGTGGGTTGTCTGGGTACCCGCACGGAAGAAAGTAGCTGGTGGACATCGCGTGCTTCTGCTGCAGCCGCCTGGAAGCAAGGGGCTGAGCTCCTAGAAATTTCGCCTGCGACAGGCCCTTGAAAAACACGAGTTTTAATTCAAGAGCTTCGGAAATTGAGGTTGTTTTCTTGCAATGAAAGCTAATGCAGCCCGTGCACTCTTCCTCTCAATTTCGCAGGTCCCAAGCAAATGCAAATGTGAAATTTCTACACGCGCGCGCGACGAAGAAAATGGTAATGTGTTGAATGAAAAGGGATTCTGGGAGGGGGGTTAATACCGAAACACAAGGAATAGGAGGGGCCTTGCTATTTGCTTGGACTTGAGATGCTGAGCCCTAAACCCTAAACAGTGATAAATGTACCAAACACTTGCTGCAAGGCAAAAAGCCTAATGCACCTGACATCAACTTGTACAAGAACCTGTCGTTTTGGTGGCAAGGACCAATCACAGAAGGCTCTCAGCAAAGGGTCAAAGAATGCTTCAAGACCCTGCACCCAAAGTAGAGGAGCCAAAGGCGCCTCGAGCTCTGCACCTCCGCCGCAAGCTGCCATACTTCGCAGCTCTGCGGACACTCGGCGCACTTCTTGGGCCTCGTGTGAGGGGTCTAAAGGTTGCAGGAGTGGAGCGGCCGTGACAGGAGCTATAGTCATACGCCTTTGCCTGTTGCCAACGCTCATTACTCGTCGAAAGGGCTCTGGCAACGAGCTTCCCGAAAGAGGCTATCCAAGTTTCAGGGCCAAGGCTTGATTGCTGCGCAGCAGGTGGCCACTGTTGTTTGGTCTGGATGGATTGAGGTCATGCAAGCAAGCCTTGTGAAGTAGCTTTGCAGACCCAGTAGCAAAATTGCTGCAAGACTGCACCACCATAGGATTTCATTTGAAATCGGCTAAGACCAGCGCCATAGAGAAGAGTGTGGACAGATCCCTGCGATGTCGTGTGTGCATCCGGCCTGAACCCAACCAGGGGTTCTCGCTCAGTTTTGACAGTGCTGTGCTTAAGTCTTCAAGTCTCAAATCTGAAGGTGGAGGCAGCAGGTCTGGGACTCAGATCATCAAGAGGAGTATTGGCACACCATGTTCCCATCCAGCTTGTGCTTCGCAGCTGTGCTTTGGATTCCAAAGGCTCTACATGCTCACAGTTGACTCAGCTAGCGGCGGAGATCTGATGATGAAGAGTGATGGGAGTGAACAGACCTGATGGCAGCTAAAGCTCTTCTGCACGCCGAAGTCACAGCTTCACGAGTCACAAAAAAGTGCCGATGCTCAGGCGAGTTTTACTTCGCTGCCCCGAAGAACCGGTCTAGCACTTGAGGCATGCACAGCAGAGCCTTAGTACAGTCCTGCCTTGCTTTTGAAGATCTGGCGCTGCTGGCCTGACCGCAAGGCCGTGAGGAGGATTGCGTGGGCACTGCCCTGGCTACGGAAACTACACATGCTGCAAAACCACACTCTCATAGACAACGATCATTCGAGGATGATCGTATGTGCTAGCTTTGGCTATTCAGGCACGCTGCTTTTTTCTGATGTTGGTGATACCTTTGGCCCCTTGTCAGATGTTGGACACACTTTTGCATCAAGACTCCTGATGTCCAGACTGAATAGCCATTTCCCGAGCCTGTAAGTAACAGCTCGCTCGAAAGCATCAAGAGCCTAGACACGTTTGGAAATCATGTGCTAGGCCCTGCTCACCTTCAAGTTTTGGCACTATGAAAACAACCCGCAGTGGGACTCCCTGCGAGTACTCTCACAAAAGTCCTGATGTCCTCGCTAGGGATCCCTCCTATGATGACTCCTGTATTTCTCAGTAAGCGCCTGCGATGAAAAAGAAGAGGCTTGCGGCATTTCAGGCATGGGCAGGATGTCCAGTGCCACCATGGCCAAGCTTGATGGCTTGGGCTTCAGTTGAGTGAGCAGCACAAAAAATGTCGAAGGGTTGCCGTGCTGCTGGCTGCCTCTGCGAATCTGGATTCAATGAGGCTAGTGGAGATGAATGGATTTCTGGGAAAACTTGCCAGCAAGTAAGTCACGACTGTCACAAACACTTAGTCAAACAGTAAAGCTCCTGTGCCAGTATTTCAGTTCAGGCACTGTGGCTTCTTGCGCGTCTAGCTGGGGCCAAACAAATCTCGGCATGGGCAACATGGGATTCCTGCAAAATTGTGGTTCAGAGTCCTTGTACATACAAAGTCCATATCAAAAGGACCTCAAAATACCTCAAGGTTGCATGTACACACTGTCAGCTGTGGCTTATGACTGACCGATTGCACACTGGCTTGGCCGAGCCTTGCACTGTCAACTTTATCGCAGCTTTGAATCGGGGCTGCAGCATGTGTAACTTGACAGTTGGCAGCTGAATTTGGCCCAGCCTCCACTCAGCTCATTTCCTCCTGGACCTCTGAGCTTCAAGTGAATCGTGGCTCATGACAGCGGCATTTCAGCCGACTTCCAATCAGAACGTTCTAATGGCAATTTTTGGCAAGGTGCTTCTTCCTTGAGTTCACCGCGTTGTTGCGTGTCAGCCTCACATGGATAAGCTTTCATGGGAGGCATCGTTTGACAGAAATTCCATCATCCTGGACTGCCGCTTGGGAGCTCAAGCACCAAAGACACGAGCTCCCGCTTCTCAAGGCACCTTCGCTTTGCAGGTGGACATGTCGTGCAAGGTTCGTTTGACCTCTTAAAAAGACTCCCTGTGCTTTGGCAAATACAAGACTCGCCATTCCTTGCCAGGGCACTGGTTAATGACGGAAGGGTCGGCTCCAAGATATCTGGCCTGACAAACCAACGGCTAGCTGCTAGAGCCTTCCTCAGAAATGGCCCTCTGTCGCTCAGCAATCACCAACTGGCAACTTGAATTGCCCAAAGCCCTCCTCAAGCATCAACCTGTATTCTACTTCTGCCTTGTCAAGAGACGAAGCATCTGCCCACTGATGCTGGGCACATGGAACAATCCACAAACTTGACTTGACCATTCCATCTTACACCTTGGCTTCGGCCTTTGCCCTCAATGTCCGGACGTTGAGGCCTTCAAGCCTTTCCAAAGCACAGATGCGATTCCATGCAATGCAGGTGGTGGTTGACCATCTGAAGCTGTTGGCATCTGAAGGGCTCATTCAGACCTCGTTGTTTCCTGTTGGAAATGGCGCGAAGCAAGAAAAAGACATTTCACAACGCCAGTCTCTGAAGACTGAGGTGACTTTCTCTTGACCACATGAAGACAGAAAAGGTCCGAAGAGGCCCGAGGCCCAGAAAAGGCTGGGAAGAGGTCCAGAAGCCCAGAAAAGACCCGAAGAGGCCTGAGGCCCAGAAAAGACCCCTAAAAGGCCCGAGACCCAGAAAAGGTTAGGAAGAAACCCAGAAAAGGCCCGAAGAGACCCGAGGTCCAGAAGAGGCTGGGAAGAGGCCCAGAAGCCTAGAAAAGGCCTAAAGGGGCCTGAATCCTAGACGAGGCTGGGAAGAGGTCCGAAGAGGGCTGGGAACAGGCCCAGAAAAGGCTGGGACTAGTCAGATTTGAGCAAACTGAGGTGATGGCTGTTGCTCAGCTGTAGGTGCCTGAGGACAGTTGTGGCAAAATGCAGCAGAGGCTCAACAGCCTCTCAACACATGGCGAGCAGAATGATCGCTTCAACCCCTCGTGTTTCATCTCTTCAGGCAATCGAAGGGGAGGGCAGAACCAGATAACAAGATCTGATAAGGTCTGCAAGCAACGTCTTCTTGTTGGCAAGAAATCCTCCTTCTTGAGGCCTCTTTCAACTTTGAGGCTGCCCTGCTCTTGGCACGCCAGGCTATGCGTGGGGATGGTAGGTCAATGCGGGCCAACATTACTGTACTTTGGTGGGGACGGGAGGCCCAGTTGAGGAAACCTTGCTTAGCATCCAATCCCGCAGCCGGGCGCCATGCCATCTTCGTGCTCGACTTGAGGGCATAGCTGGAAGGTGCTTTGGCCTTGGCCTTGGATGTCTGCCCATAAAAAATGTCAACTTTGAGCTCTACAGAGCTCCACAGCTTGAAAGGGACAGGTAAGTTCATCTTCAGTTGTGTGACTGCAACCGGACTAATTACTGTCGCCTCTATTCCCGATCAACTCCGTTCGCACGGAAATCATGAACATCCGTTCAATGTCGGAGTTAGTGCAGTCTTCAGTCATGAGCACAAAACTTCGACCTCAACAGCCTGATTCTACCTTATCTCCGCGAAGCAGCACAAGAGCCGGACCCTTGACTTCCTCTTGTTGTCTGCCGGCGCGGGTCTCGCCTCCTGGAAATGTTGCTGAATCTCGGCTCTCAAAGCTTGTTTTGTTTTCCCTCTTGCGCTTGTGAAGTTTGCTTTGATCAAGATGCTGCAGGACATCAACGCGAAGAAGGAGGACAACTGCGCTAACTTTCCGAGAGCATTGCATACAACTGCAGACGAAGGCACCCCGTGTTTTTGATTCATTGACGTATTAGTTGACTGACTGACTGACTGACTGACTGATTGATTGATTGATTGATTGCTTCGTTGACTGACTGTCAAGATTCCCACCTCGGCCCCCGTAAGCGGAGGTGGAACAACGCCGCTGTTTGCCTCCTTGAGCAAGCAGATCACAACGTGGTAGAGCTGAAAATTGTTCAGAGGCCACTTTGCGTTTTTAACAAGTTTCTCCCCACGAAGCTGGAATGTCTACTGCAATTTTGTCAGCTGGACCACGTCAGCAATCCTTTGCATCGCTTTTCTTTGGCTCTGCAGGCGCAGACAGCCGCCCCCTGCGCAAAACAGAAGATTCGGGGCATTCCGGATAAAGGCTTCAGGAAATGTACGATTTGGAGGCGTGAATGCCAGACTTCATGCTCACAAGTTTCAAGGCGCTCTGGCCTGGTTTAGTGAGGAGTTCCTCTACCTCAGAGGTCGTGTCTGCAAATACTCTCCAGACTTGACACCAGACGCAGCTGCTCACAGATCTAAGATGACTCTGAGCATCTTGAGAGTTTCGAGTTCAGACGGGCTTCAGGTCAGAATGCCTGTAGCTCTAATCCCTGATCACATCCAGGGCACAATGAGTTTGATCTAGTAAAAACGTGCCAACGGAGGTCCTCAGCCCACTAGATGTCCCAGGATAGAATGGCCACAGGGTGAGGACCCTTTGAGCACCCGGATCAACTCGTGCACGCTTATTTCTCAGTGCGCCGTCTCCAAGCTTCTCGTTTTCACGCGCAGAGAAGCCCGGGGCTGTCTTCGCAGGATATCAGCAAACTTGCTTGAACTTCTCTGCTGAATAACCTCCGCGGACAAAGCGTTGCGGTTTGGCGGCTCGAAGGTCTAAATGAGAACTACTGCAAAGGTCCTTCAAGTGGCTGGGCCGCGGCCTTTAGAGATTCTTCTCTTCCATGGCCTCCAACTATCTTGATCTTTACGTCAAAGGGATGGGCGGTGGACTTGGACTGCGGCTGCATTTGAGCATTGTTTTGTTGTTAAAGTTCTCATACTACCATAGTACGCACAGCTACGAATGGTTGTTTTCCCTGCGGAAGCAGGCTGCGCAGACTACGACAGGACACTCTTGGTATCCAGTTACCTACGCGGACTACGCGGTATCCCTGGCCTACAGTTCTATGCAGCAACAGCGGTGGTGCTTATCTGAACCTACAAACTACGCAGACTACACGGAAAAGACAACCTAGACATGCCTATGCGAAACTACGCCATGCAGGCTGGGCTGCACAAGCACTCTTGCAGTTTCACTTCCCCTTAGATACCTAAAAAGTCGCTGCTCATTGAGAGCTCACAGACATGCCCGGGCTTGTTGCGTAAGTGCACAGCTGCTCCTTGAGAGGAGAGACACACATGCCGCATGCAGAGGTTTGATCCTCTGTGAGATAATTGGCCGCTTGGATCCGACATTTTCGAACAGGCATCTTGTCGTATGGTCCCCATTGAGTAGATAGAATATGGCTTTGGGTATATTATAATAGGATCCCCATATACCCCATATTCTGTCTACTTAAGGGGACTATATATGTGGTCATTACAAGCCGTTACGTGAATTGCAGCCTTGGTAACCAAACCTGCAGCCCTCAGCGGAGCTTCACTCCAGATTCCACCCTCCGCAAACGTCCATGGCAGGGCAAAGGCTTGGGCCGATTTGCGACCTACAAAGAGGAAGCTCACTTTGACCCACGCATATTCGTATATAAAAATATACATGTATATATATATATATACATGTATGTTTATGCAAAAGCTCATATTGTATTTACACAACTCCTTCTGCTCGGTGATTTGCGGAGCTCTCTTTCTCTGTAGGGTCTCTGTGGAAACATAGTGGGCAACCTCGTCAGCAATTAGACCGGCAGCCCCGTCCCAACTTGCAGCGCTGCAAGAATCTTCCCAGGAAACCTGAAGACATGCTACTCCTGCTCAATCCAGCCATGTTAGTGGGACGGGGATGTTTGTGCCTGGGGCGCGCAAGAGCTGCGGCGGCAGACAGCAAGTTGCCGGACCAGGAACCCTTCCAAACATAGGATGACTGCCTGAGATCCTTCCATGTGCACATCTTAACAGAACATCCAACACATGATCTGCGAATTTTCGAGATCGAAGTAAAGGGTAAGAAAAGGACTGCTTTCGCTGGAAGCCTTCGCACTGGGTTTGCCCTTGAAAGAGATGTCAACTACTGAGATAGAGAGAGACATGCATCTGAGCTTGGCCGCGTTGGAGCGACCCCATCTAAACCAGATGCCACCGTGAGTGATCGTGGCTAACCAGGTACAAGCAAGTACTTGGGTCAACTCCAATACCATAACATGCTGCCATTGATTACCAAACCTATATCTCATCAAGCCCCGCAAGTGTGGCCCTTCCAACAATTTGTCAACTTCCGAGGCTTCTAAAACCTGTCAGTCACAAAGTCTGTCTCTGAAGGACTACAGTACTTCTTAACCATGAGAAGTTGAAGATCAAAGGGGCAAAGTCAAGGAAGCAGTGTAGTCTTGCGCGTCGCAGTCTTCCATGCCCGGCTGCTGGATCATTGGATGGTACATTGTCATTGAAATCATCGCCGTGGACAGACGGCCTGCTGCTGAGCCGCAGCTTTGGTCGAACTGAACCTGCTTCTGTGCTGCCCTTAGAAACGGTGGGGATCGGGGGTGGGCGGGCTGCTAGACTGCTCGAGAGATGGTAAGGGGGTTGAACCATGTGACTCCAACACCCTGACTCACCCTAAATCCTAAACCCTGAAGCCTGCTGGACGTGATGGGGTAGTGGTGGCCGGGACGGATGGCAGCAGCAGCGCCAGTGGGAGAGATGATACTACTGGCGGGCGAAATGTACCAAAATAACAACGCGAAGAACACTGCAACTTTCCAAGAGCAATAAGAAACTGCTAGCAAAGCCTGAAAATGCTCAACGGGTGGAACTACGACACATGCTAGATTGTCTTTACGCGGAGGGTCACACCTTGTTTTCTGGCTCAAACGCCCTCAAAAGTATAGCGGCTCAGGGCGATCCCGCGGCCGGTCGCTGGCGGGCAAACTCGTCAAGGGAACGTCCACTCGATTCGAGATTCGAGCACACTGGCAAGGTCAGAATTGGGCTCGGAATGCAGAATGGAGCATAATCAGCTGCAACAGCTGACCGGTATCGGCCATGACGGCACAACACTGATGTTACGCTACAAAGAGTCTTCTCCAGCCAGCCAGCCCGGAAGTGCACACCCTCAAGTAGTACTGATCCCTGGACATTCCCCATGAGCGCATCTTGCAGTTTGACTGCAAGCTGAAGCAGCGACGCACGCCATGCTCTCCAGTGACTGGAGACACGGAGCTGAGACAGAGCAAAACACGGGAAGAAGACGGAGTCTCACTGAAAGTCGCTGTGAACAGCTTAGGCCATTCCTTCAGGTTTCAAGAGGTTCTTCACAAGAGAAAAATCCTAAAAGCCTCAAAACTCGGGTTAGCCTTGTAGACGTCTCATGGATCACCACACGGTGGGCAACAAGCGCACTACAAGTTTCTGTCTTTGCATGGAACCTCTCAGCAATCTCCATTCCCCAGTCGCGTGCGAGCTAAGGAGAATTTCATCTCGATGCCTTCCAAAGCTTCAAGGCAAGAAGTAATTAGTAAATGTCTCATCCATTGGACGAGACGTGAAAAGACTGTTTACTTGAGAATTTTCCAGGGACCCTCGCTGGCATCCCCGGTTGTAAAGGAGTCTAGAGCTGCAAACATTGTCACCTCCGTGTGCAATAGACTGTAAGCCCAGAACTCATACCCTGTATTTCGTTCGCTTTTACTCGCATTAGGATGATTAGTAGAATAAAGGTCACAATGACTGACTACGAGTTCTCCGTAAGCTAGGCCCCTAAACCGACTCCCAGGCCCACTAGCCCTGCCTAGGCTTGAACTTCTGGCCCACCCGTAGCTTTGCCCAAAACCAGGGCAGGCCCCATACTCGAAGTTTTTGGCCTATACAATGGTATGAATAAACTTCTAAAGCCTGAAATGAACACATCATGGGACTATGCTCAATGCAAGCACTTCCTTCTCCAGGTATATGGCGACGGCTTCTTGAGGACATTCAAGCCGCCAAGTGCAATTCAAACCCACCCATCTCCACACGTACTACAACAGCACTTCATCACGTGTACCTTCTCATGGTATGAGTTTAGATCAGAGGGAAGACCAGCAAGCGCTGTAACAAGTTGGCGTTCTGGGGCGCGTCGGTGCCGGATGGTGTTGAGATATCAAAGGGCACTGTCGCTTGAACACCTCCATCTGCCGCATCAAGGCTTTAGCCAAAAAGGAACATCTGCACCTTGCGCCCTTCAACAAGTGCTCACAGCCTGCTGATTCTGCTGTTAAACCCCAAGCTGACTGCGACACCGCCCGGCACCGAAATGCTGCGGTCAAGCAAGACTGAGTTCATCTCGTCAAAGCTCGAAATTAGGTGGGCTGGTGTTGATTGTTCAAGCCCAAGTGTTCAGGCTTCGAGTTCGATGACGCTATGTGTAGCCTCCACGTCATGTGGCTCGGTGTCTTCTCATGTGTGCCTACTGCCATTTGTGGTGGCGGTTGAACTCAGACGTGTTAGCAGGGGCTGTTGCAATTCAGCACCATGTGGGGGCAGCAGCAGCAGTCCTGCCAGGCGCAATGCAAATTACACAAGTTTTGGAGGTTGAAGAAAAAGCAGGACACGTCAAGCACCGAGCGCGAATCTCCCTAGTCCTTTGAAGTCGCCGCTGCAGTCTTCCACAGGCTCAGTACCGTCTGCCTGGCACACTGCAGGAGGAACATCTAAGCCAATAAGAATGAAACACGAAGTCATGGTGGGCGCAGGAAGACCAGAGTTCAGCCGGCAGAAGCAGGAGCCACTGGTTGGCATGAAAACTGCTTGCTTGTTCGCGCTTGCTGCAAAAAATGCTGGCCAAAGACAGCTCCTGGTGGCTAACGCACTCTTCCGCCCTTCGTATTGAGTTGCGCTTCAGGCCAGCTACTCATCAGCTTTCGGCTGAGCTTCGTGTCTTTGCCTGATCCTGAGATGTCGTGGATGAGCCCTCTATCCTCGAGGCGCTCCACCTTGCAGGCTGAGAGACTCAGGTTGCCAAGGGGCCTGCAGTACAAGTAGGGAGGCACGCGTTGCAGGAAGCTTAACTCCGGCCAGCTAGTACATCTCCTGTGTTTCCAGGCTGTATCCCAGACTGCTGTCGTGACGTTCCAAACTTATCTGGCGTGGTCCCAGCTCGCCAACCTTGAATCAGACTAATCCGCTTCTCCCTCCTTCTTAGGATGGTCCTTGATGCTTTCCATCAGGGATGCGAGTTCAGCTAAATATCCCAAAGCCCTATCAACCCTTTCTCCATGGATCTTTACGAACGTGACCGGATCTACACCTTACTAGCAATGGTGCGCAAAACGTCTGAAAACGCAAGGACCCGTTGTCATCCTAATTCTTTTCGCAGCTCTGTGCACAAAAGCATTTGCCACAGCTGAGGCTTCCACCACAGATGCCCAGTTCACAGGACCTGTGCTGCCAATTCCACTATGAAAGAATGTGACCCATCTCAAGAGTGACAGGTATACAGAAGGCTTTCATTTTGTTCGCCGCGCTGCCCCAACGCTAAAACCCAACACGGCCTCTCTGGCATCATCAGCCCTAACTGCAGCCCTCAAAGAACAACAAACCGGCTCAGAAAGATACAAGAACCCCCGCTCGGCAAACTTCCCATGATCATTTCGAGTGTTTTGGAGCGGTGTCCAGGAAGATCATTATTTTGGGAAGTATTCTTTTCAGGGCCAAGGGAGGTGCCCGAGACTGTGGATGAGTTGAATGAGTTGAGATCATGCGCAACTCAATGTCAAGGCTTCCTACCAATAGCAGAAAACACAACCGGTGTCATTATCAGATGGGTGGTTGCTCTGCGGTACTTACTACCTGACATACTCGACAAGAGGGTAGAAGCAACCTGGCTGAACACTGATTAGGCCTCCAAGCACTGCGATTCTTCACACTTCCCACCGCGAACCGGAAACTCTATATGGAAGCTTCCGAATGCTCACCTTGCGCTAATCTTCAAGCCCGACCCATGACTCAATGGCTTTCAGGTCTCTGGCGAGGCGAGGACGATCTGGACGCACTGTCAAAGTTACAGCATTTGAAGGATGTGTGCAGGCAAAGATGAGGTTGAAGATATCTTTCTTTTTCACCAGTCAAGCTCAAGATTGCAGGGTGACGGGTAGGCAGGTTTGAAAGCCAGGCGGAGGACACCTAGCTTGTCTTATCAACAAGAAAGGCTGCGGTGCTTTTCTGATGCTAGGTCACCCCTGTATGGGCATACTTCACAGTCCTGCTTCAGCCAAGAATCAAACCTACAGTTACAAGAGCCGTCCCCGAGTCCCAAAAAGACTCTAGGGTGGTACAGCTGTCGATTGGCCAGGAGCTGGGGCTGATGAAATCACAGCAGCTTGACACTTCCCGTCATTGTGTTCCATCCTGGAAGCTATCACTACGAGATGTACGCGTCCCATTGTGATTGAAAGAAACGCTTCTGCTTGCCAAACCTTTGCGGCATGTTCAGCCTTCGTGCCGCGAGCTTTGACAGCGCTGCTAGCACTGGAGCACTGAGAGCAATGCAAACCAAGCACGAGGGGGCGCAGGTATCATCGCAATCACGAAAAGGAGTAATCGTTACAGTACCAGTCTTGCACGGAAAGGTCATAGCATTGATGATGTCAGTGTCAGGGTAAAGTAAGTAAAAGCTGTTTGTCATTCCGGCTCCTGCATCTGCGAGGGGAAGGGAATTAAAACTAGGATATCAGGATACACGAAGCTCCCTGACAACAAGATGGTACCCGCAGACAAGCGGCTGGAAAACCAATGCTGGGCCTACAAAATGTTGGACAAGGCAGAAGGAGTGACATGACGCTCGTACCACAACTTTGCCTGCCATTTGTCAACGGCTCTCCTCTCGAGAGGCCTCGGCCACATATGCGGCTGAGGGTCCATGAAAATGCCTCCGTCCTCTGTCACAAGAATGAGGCAAGTATAGGTGACCTTCATCATTGGGTGCGGTTCTTTTTTGGGATATATGGGCTATGCTGATAATTCAATACATGATATGCGCCACCTACCTGAGAAGTGGGCAAATAATTGGTGACAAATCTGGACCCATCGTTGCGCGACGCATGATCATGCTTCCTAAAGCCAATCTCAAACCCCAAACTGCACAACAGCCTTTGCTGGCCGAGAGACTGCCCAAAGCACCTGCAGTCATGTGCATTTTGAGAGATATTACTAAGATATTACCATGCAAAATGAAGTGAAGCGAACCAAACGGGGGACGAACGTTGCATCTTTGTGCATTTTTATTGCATGCGCTGTGCGCATTCAACCTTCTCATCTCACGACGCTAGTGGCTACGATGTCCCTTCCTGCAACCGCCGTAGTGCTCTGGGTTGCATGCCCTGCGATTCAGTCGCCATGCAAACATTTGATGGGAACCATGTATCCCTCCGACACACCCACCGCACTCGCAAAGCACTGCGTGAACTCGAAAATTTGGCCGGAACCATCGTCCCCCATACCATCACGGCTGAAGCCATCAGCCCAGTTGGACTTGGATTGGGCCTATTCAAAGTTGATGTAAGCGTGGAGGCCGTGCAACATACTATGGGTGATCTCCCTCTTCTGAAGGACACAAAATTGGCGATGTTGTCTATGAACCACGGTCCTGCCCCGGAGCTCATCTGCGAACGTGGCCACGCCAACTGCAAGATTTGTTTTCCGTCTGGTCGTCCCATCGCTGCGTCACTTTCAACGCACCCCCGCCGATAATCCCGCCTGACGCGGTACTAGCAGCACCCCTGCTCCACCTTGCCTGGGTGTACCCTGGCTACCACTGCCCAAGGCAACCTGCCCGGGAAGAGCTGAGTGGCAGGTCGAGGCTGCGCTGCCAATACTGAGAATGCCTTGCAAGGCAACTGCGATGTAAGAGCTAAGAGCCCATACTGCCCTGACCTGGCAATCGGCGTGTAGGTGGCATGGCTCAGGAGCAACGGCTCCGGAAAACGAGCAGTCCGCTGGACTCGGGCCCAAGCAGCTGTCTGCTGCCGGCCATTTTGGCTTGAGCCACAGGCCACCCATGCACAGCAACAATAGCATGTTGCCAAGCCCACCGAACCTGGACATGTAAACGGTCATACCACTGCTTCATGATGGCTCTTTTTGCTTGTGTGTGATTGTGTCTGGACGCGAGATGACAGAAGTAAAGCAAAAGAATTCTGAAGCCGCTGCCTGTGCCCAAAGGAGTTCGCATGCTCAGCGGCTCTGCCTGCAGCAGAGCTTCAGTTTGCGCGACATTGTTTATGTAGATACCTTGGCTTACAGAAACCAAACAACTGCGAGCAGATCGTGAATGCCTGCTTCACTCCTGGAATCTGCCTCTCTCAGCAGAACCCTACTGCTGAGTTGCCTGCGGAGATGTGATGTCTATCCTCAACACCCAGTAGACGTCCCAGTAAACCAAGATTACGCGGGAGGGGCATGGCGAAGCAGCCTGAGGTTCGCGAACTTGGCCACATTTTCGGCAGAATCTTTCTTCCCCGACCTCAGCTGCAGTCCAAGCATTCCGGGCACAATTGACAGCAGTGAGCGCAAGGCATCTGTGATAAGCTAAGCTGGACGAAGGGTAATTACTGGAGTTTCGATTAAGCGGTGCCTTTCCTGAATTCTTGCTCGGAACGGACCAGTCTGAAAAGCGTCGGGGCATCTGGAACTCTCTGAGTCGAGCCATGAACCACAGGCCACAAATCACACATCAAAGATCGACTTCAAATGGATTGACAAAGGCTGATAAGACAGCCGCCCCTGTCCTCATGCCTTCGATGTACAGGTGAACACCCCATGTATATCAGTTGTGACCCACTGACTACTCTGTTCTGGGCTCCCCATCTACGCGGCCACAATCCAAACTCCATGTCCACCCTTGCCACCCACACGTTCTGCCCCCAGAACACAGCGTCCTTGCTAAACAACCGCGACCGTGTGCGAAACTTAGGTCCTTGTAAACACCCCAACGCCAAGTAGAGTCCTCTTTAGCACGGACCGACCCGTGGGATTACAATGTTCAAAATAGCATCCTCATTGGAGAACAAGAGGCGTAGGTCGAACCACAGGCTGGACAGTTGGCCGATGCCGAGCCGAGCATGCCCTCAGCTTCTGACACAAGATGCACAACTGTGAGGACGCAAGCAGAGCTACAAGCACTCCAAGATTGTGTCCACCATCGAAGTCAGAGTTGGTGCCACTCGTTTACTGCAGTGCAGCTTCCAATCATGGCTAGCAGCCGCACTTCATCCTAGTAACTTGCTTACTGGCTTGATCAAATTGCCGAAGGATACACGCCATTCTCCTGTCTTGTTGTTGATTTGTAGGAATGATCATGCCATGCCTTCTTCAAATCAGACTTACACAAACGGCTAAGATCCATGTGATGAGTGCACGGCTGGCGTGCTATGCCGCGCCTTTGCAACATGTTCCAGAATGAAGCAACTGCTGCATGAATGAAGCAACTGCCTCATCACAACGCGCTTGAGGATCACGAATTTTGGGGTTTCCTACAAGTACCTTCGTCGATTTATTTGGATCTATCCCGCCCTCCAGTCTGGTCTTCAAGTCTTACAGGGGGTCTCTCAGGGTCATCAAGAACTGTCTGCAGTGCCCATGACTTGCGCATCATCACAGGTACCGTCATCCAGTCCTGTGCTGGGGCATCAAAACACCACAAGCAGTTTCTACAGCTAGAACAACTACAATGTATTTATGAGTTTTGCGTGAGCGTCTGAATGCGAAGCGTCCACCACTTGGTCTCCCACCGGCCGCGACGGAACTGCGGAGGTTGCAAGAGGGGCCGTACCTGTACCAGCAGGCCACCCAATGGATCTAAAGCCATCAAGCTCCCACAGTCTGCCCGCACCTTTGTATTACGTGAGTTGGCAACATTCATACAGTTCCTGCGTAACCACCATGTGCGTTGGCTGGCACACCTGGTCGTTCAACTGAGGTCGGTCGAGTGAGGCGTCGAGAGCCTCAAGCACCCAACGTCGCATAGACCATCATAGACCCGAACCCTCTCTTTTCGGACTTGTCACAACTACACAGAGCTCCCAGAGGAAACTCTTTCGCAAGCCTCGGTTAGCTCTTAGTGTATATGAACTCCATCTATTTCTACAGCACTGCTTTATTCCGTCAGCAGCTGTCGAATTTGCTGTAGTTTAGACATGTCTAGACGACGAATGAAAGGCCACCAGACCTGCTTCCAAAAAAATGTGCGAAACTTGGGGATCAGGATCTTGGTATCTCAGGGTGTGCATAGGCTTAGGTCCCGGCCGGGTGTGGCTGAGCCAGGAGTGCCAGGATAGTCCGGCAGGTTCTAGGCGAAGAGTGTGGTTTACACAGATTGTGGGGTCCCCGGTTCAGAGTTCATTTGGTGCTATGTTGCATATGTACGGAGTCTTTCCAAGAAGATTTGCTCAATTTGACCTGAGTATGTCCACGCCGTTTTTATTGTACAAACTTGTGCTCAGCGCAGATAGCAACATCAATCAAATCTATTTGACCTGTGTCTGTGCCAAAGCATTGGAAAGGTAGTACATTCGTGTCGAGAAGTTCTATGTACTACGTAGGTACGATGCCTGCTTGTTGCTTTCTGCCTGCGTGCCTTGGTCTTCCTCTCCCGTCTGTGCTAAACAGAATACTTAAAGTTGGTAAGGCTCCTCTGCCCCGTTCAGAACACGGTCTGGAATCCTAACTCAGGGCTTCCCATCACACCGCGGAGCTTCATAGTGCCAGTGTTGGTTTGCCCTAGCTGCCTCATGGCTTTGGTGCCCCGCGTAGTGTTTAGCTTTGTACTGAGTAAATAAGCTTAAATCTGCATGACGCTCATGGCTCCGTAGCTTCTGGAAAGGGAGCTTCGGTTCCCTCAAGTGCCAGTGTCTCCCCGCAATCACTGTTTGGATCTTTGCGAAGCTTCTCTGCGACAATGACTCTGTGGTTTCGAACAAGCGTCAAGTAGCTCCTGCAGCCGACAAACATCAGTAGACGTTGTCACTGCCTTCAGCAAGGCTACTCTGAGTCTGGGCTTTTGACTATCTTGCGGCTCTTCTCGTACCTCAGAACGCGGTTCAACTTGTCTCCCGATTTTTCTCGCAGCGTGCTGCTAGCCTTAGCCTTGCAAAGAAGTTAAGATCTTTCTACTGCTACCTGGAGAGCTGATCTGGAATAGCTGGATCCCGCGGCGGACCAAAGCAAATGTGGATGTACGCTCTCTGGAATGCGCACGCTTCTCGTAGTTCCTGAGCAAGTTCCTCTTTCGTCTGCAGCTCCTGTGCAAACATGTGCCAACAGGTGCAGCCAACAATAGTGCGTGGCTGCTGAAAACAACAGCCTGACAGAACGCAGTGCTCTGCGTGCAAGCTCATCTGAAGCGAAGACTCTTGCTGTGACACTTGCGCAACGTTGGAAAAGATATAAAAAGCTGGGGATGCTTCAGGAAGCTTGCCCAGGGGTTCTATCTTGACACCTCAGTAGTCTCAGCAGAGAACATGATGCGACTATTTTTGAGATGATCTCCCAGCGAAAAGATCTAAGCTCTGGCTTCAAGTCGCGACGTGTCCTTTTGTAGGGTCTCCGTGATCTGGTCGATCTGCTGGTAGGCTAGGGCGAGTTGTTCCTTCACTATGGAAACCAGACATTTCCAAGCCAATACCCAGTGCCTGAGCACAAGGCATAATTATCATGCGCATGGAGCAAAGCGGGGAAGCCTAGGCCTTCCTTTGAGATACTTCTAGCTGGACTATAGGTTGTCTAGGAAGCGAAGGCATGCATCTTCTACTCCTCCCACCAAGAAGGGTTGCATGGGCGCACTTGAAGTTTGGCTAACTTTGCAACAAGTTTGTACCAGATTTGAGGTGTATTTTCTCTTGAATGTGTTGAATGGCCGTGTCCGTTTCTTTAGATCTGAGACAAAGAATGCCTTTGGGAGCATGCTCCACTACCAGGGTCCCTCGACTCCGGCAACAGTCTGCAGATTGCACGTTACTGCTGGCACTGCGATCATCAGGGCAAGTACTTGACCTCATAACAAAACATCAGGAGCACGAAGATCACAAGGAACTGATCTTAATGCTCTGGGGTCAGCTTGCTGAGATCTCGCTCTTCATTGCGGCTAGCACAAAGGATGCTTGCTTCAGATGCCATAGCGTCCTCGAAGCCAGCTTTCAGCTGCGCAATGTAAACCTGAAAGAGAGTCGAACATGGATTCTACAACCATTCATATGCAACTTATTCCTGGGCTGCCAAGGATATAATGTCTTCAACTCAACACGAAGCTGCTTTTGAGTGTCGGGCATCACGTTCTTCCAGTGTCAGGACAGCTTCCTCATGCCTGTAACGATCCAAGTGTCAGCAAGTTTTGATCTTCAGGCATGAAAACCTGGAGCTCAGACGCGATTTGGACGATGCTGGCTGCTAGGCCCCTGGCTTGATGACCTTGCCCTCCCGGCGCCATTCGGAGAACGTAGAGGCCATCAGCGACTTGTCATCCTCTGCTGGCACAGGCTGTCGCACTGCAGGTGGAATTTGCCATGCCATGACCTTGTCACTTGCCCCTCGGTCACCGTGAGTCCATGAAACTGGGTGAGACCTGCACGACTCGATGTATTTATCGAGCAGATGGCCTCTGCTCCGAAGCTTCTCCTCAGCCGGTCCAGTCCTTGCAACCTTCTCAAGTACCATTGCAGTTTCCCTCAAGTCTCATTCGAAACCGATCCTTTACAGAGGCCCTATGTGTGGGGCTACATGTGCTGTCCTGCTTCAGCTTCTTGGCCAAGATGAACTGCGAGTATTCGGCTAGCGCCTTGTTCCTGGGCAGTAGATCCGGTGGAGACATCCCTTGCCCAGATTCCATTGTGACTGACCTTCGTCTGGCCTGCAAATGTTCTCTTTCAACTGAGAAGCCACGCGCAGCAGGTTCAGACTTACTGCTTGCTCTGGTGCGACTGGGTTTGCAAGTACTTTGCCGCATGCATGTTAGAATATGGCAGCACTGAAAAGAGTCCATGCCCTATCTTGTGCCGCTGAGCACAAAGGTCAAGCCTCTTTTTCTCTGACATCACCTCTCCGTCTTCATGGCCTGTTGATTGGCGCTAGAATGCGCAAGAAATAGGGGCAAAGCCACGAAAGCACCACAGCCACATTCATGCTGCGGCGACTGCTCCCACTTGGATTCAAGAAGGGGGCATCTTGGTAGAACCTCTTGACATGCTGGTCGTCATCATATCATGCTGTTAGAAGCAAAGAGGACCCTGTTCTGAAGCCAACGGATTCCAAGTGTTCAGCACATCAGGACACGGCTGCTCACATCTTTTCGTGCACTGGCTCAACAAGCCAGGCCGTCCAGAGGAGCTGCGATTGCTGCGCCGGCACGTCACTCCAAAGCTGATGGCTCAAAGTGTTCCTTTAATTAGTGACAAGCTTGTGTAGTGATCCAACTCCACTTGCTGGTGTCCAGTGCAGAAGTATGGCGCATCTTGCACTGCTTGTCCAGCAGTACTTCACGTGAAGAACTTCCGTTACGGGAGCTTCATATTCTCCTGGGGGCTGTGTGGTTGTGAACCAAAGACTAGTCTCTTGAAAAAACGCGGTTTGCAGCCACCATCATCTCATAAACTCAGCATACCTCAGCCATCAATGCTTTGGGCGTGGCAGCCGGGAGCTTGGGCCAGCGCACAAACAAGTGGCTGGCAACTGCTTTCAGCAGTAAGCACTAGCGAAAGGCCTTCGGGGCACGGCTATGGCCAAGGCACTGAGAAGATAAAGTGCTCTGCTCTGCTGATGTGACGTAGCGCGTAAGATGTGACGTATTGTGAAGCTCATGCTGCAAGGTGTAGGCAGGTTTCGAGAAACAGATCAAGGCATCTGTCACCGAGGCAAGACTGGCAAACTTGACCAGGCCAAGAATGCCAGTACAGGTCGCAAGCAATCTCCCCCGTGAGCAACAAGGGACCGCGAGCACTTGCAGTACATTCTGCATGGTTCATGATGTTAAGTGGGAGAAGACAGAAGGTGGGCAGATGATGCCTGTGCAGGGTGTGAGCATTGGGCTCAGTTCCTGCGCACTTTCATGCTCATCAGAGGGTGTTGTTGTGGGCTGTAGGCTCGTCATCTTGCGATGATTTTGATAGTTAGACTTCACATTCACAGCCAGAATTCCTCATAACCATCCAGACCCCTCGGAGCCCCATCTCTGTGCTCTTAAGTGCACTTTTCCTGAGAGAAGAGTGGCGAGGAAAATTCCTTTGTATTTTGTATGATCTCCCGTTCGCAGGGGGAGCTTGCATCAAATTGGGAAGTAGATTACAAGCAGCAAGTGATTGATGTGGCTTTTCAGACAACATGTACAGACACTGCAACAAACCATGGGTAGGAAGCGGAGGCAAAGCAGAGACAGGCATCAGCGCAGGATGGAAAACTGAAATCGGCAGCATGAAGCATCTTCCGGGCAGGAACTAAGGATCTGAATCTGCCTACTGTGCAATCTTACACATCTACAAGAGCAGGCACCCAGCTCCCGCTTCCTGCGACTCTCAGTCCTTCAGCCAGGCCACTAAGCATGTGCAGGCCACATGCCCATGCAGGCTTCAGTCAGAACGGAAGTGGCCTTTTGTGTTTGCAAAATCCCTGATGGCAAGCCAATGCAGGGACACCAAATACAATTGGCTTACCTTCTTTTCAGTCATAGGGTGGACTTCTCGCAAGCCACGTCTTTCCTGAGACTGAAACTAAATCAGCCCAGTCTCTCCCTCGCCGCTAAAAGCTTCCCGGAACATCCTTCTGCTACAGGATGCTGCAAGCATGTGCCCTTGCACTTTTGTCGCTGGCTAGCTGAACGGTTGGGCTCGAGGTGCACACTTCTAAGGACTCCGGATTAGGGGTCTTGATTTCAGCTGTTGAGACGTGCCTTCCGCGCAGGTTTGTACCTTCAATTCTCAGGTCTAGCAGGGGCTTCATGATTGAGAATGCTCTGAAAGTCTTCATCGCCCAGTTCTGCATTCATGATGTAGGCTTTCCAATTCAGACTCAGCTTGCCAGCAGTTCACGCTAAGTGGCTTTACATGCATTAGGCAGCTTGTCCTGTACAATGTTCCAGTGCCTTTGGTCAAGCGTCATAGTTTCTGCTGCTGCCACCTTTAGCTCCTCAAAGAGGAGATGTGTCCAAAATCGAACGACGGACTATGCCAACACACCTGGCACTGATGAAACTTAAACGGTATCTGCACAAGTATCAAGCTCCTGGCGACTGTTTCGGGAAAGGCGGACTTTTCAGAGGCACAGCATGCTTGATTGAATGCGCTGAGCTCAGGGTTTCCACCTGGACCATGTGACCGCACCCGTTGCCGTCAAACCGAACGACTCAAACTCTCATGGCACTAGCTGAAGTTGAGGTTTTTGCTTAAAGCATGATCACGATGCCGGCCGCAAGAACAATTAGCACATGTATTACTACACAGCATAAAATTCGATTCAAACTGAACTGGATTGAATTGAGTGGAGAGTATGTTTGGGTGCCATGCTCTCGCATGTGTGGGGTCACCGTTAGCCAGTCACTGAAATCTACAGGTCTAAAGTGTCGTTGCGGTCTGGTCTCACCCATTACTTGCATATGATCTAGCACATGTGCACCCTTTGGCCATGGGGAGAAGGCTGCCATGCTAGCTTCCTCACATCAAAATAAAGTCAACGACCCACAGGCGCAAACGCACTCATCTGCATCACTCCGACTATGCCAGAACCGTTGGCACGCATGATGCCTCCCAGTTGGGTCTAGGATTCATCACGCAGCACTGAGTCACCGCAAAATCCAGTACCTGTTTACATGCTATGCCCTTCTCAGTAACAACTCCTGCGAACACGCCGGTCCTCTGCAAGGGCCGTCTATAATCTCCACTTGTGCAGTTGAGTTGGCCTGTTTACATCCACATGCGAAGCAGCCACGGCTGACATCCAAGCTTACACCCAGGAAACGCAAAGTATTCGTTGGGCCGCTACAGAAACTATGCACCTGTGCAATCAAGCGCCGGGGACATAAATTAGCAGATGCAGCGCGTGCGTGGCAGGTCAAACAAGATACCAGTACAAAAGGACCACTACACATTGCATGCAAACCATTGCAAACCCATACATCACGGACCCTTTCAATCGGCACCTGCTGTGCAGCGACTCAGTGACAGAAATAACTTTGCACATGTCGGTCAAAGGGTCTTTGCGGTCCTTGCAGCGATATAGAACTGGAAAGATAAGTGCTTTCTCTTGAGTAGAATAAGATGATAGGAGGCGCGAGCCACTCATCGTAAATCAACAGGAACTGATACTGCCGGGCGATGCACCCTGTGATGCGATCGGAGGCAACAAAAAAGAAGGCCTCACCCAAACCACACCCAGCCCGAAGGGCATCGCGTCATGCTGCGCCAACAAACACGGACATCCATCCAACCTGCTGGCCGTTGTTGCAGCCATTATCCGTACCTTTGCCCTACCTGAAACATATACCTAAGTTCGAGGGCAAGCGTTCAACCCAGAAGCTCAATTCCCCGGATCTTCATCTTGCGATACCTTTCGAAAATAGTGGTTGGCTGCGGATAGCAGATGAAACGTATGCCACAGCATGTATGATGAGATGGAAGATGAAGAACACCAGGATAAGGTTAATGCGAAAGACCCTTTGGACAGCATCAAGCCACTTCCGTGGATGTTTGCAGCTAAGCAGGCTCTGCCCACCTAAGCATCCACTGGTTGCAGGTGACAACGAACGTCATCCAGAATCTGCCACAGTTGCTCCTGAGACCTGTCGTCACCTCAGCTATCACTTTTCAGGAGTGGCGCCAGCAGCAGCAAGGGGAAACACGACAGCAGTCGTGGCAGCAGCACCACTGCACCGAACAAGCTAAAGTACTTGCATCACCAACAGCATGAGCGGTTGTTGCAGCACACAACAAACAACAACAGCATGAATAATGTCAGCACCAGCAACTTCAGCAGCAAGGACAACAACATTCATAAGTTGCGGCAGGAGCAATGGTCGGTAACAACCGCAGGATTGATGCAACAGTCAGCATGACTATGTCGACGACATGTTTCTAATATTACTGTTGGCAGCAGCAGCAGCAGCAGCAGCAGCACGACACCGTCGAACCTCCTCCAAAATTTGCCGACGGCATCGCTGTTGCGTTTCTTCTTCACCAGCCTTGCTCAACAACTGAACTCAGCAAACCTCAACGTCAGAACAAACGCAGCGACAACAACACGAGTCAGAAAGTAAGTCACGAAGCGTGACAGCACGAATGAACGCTGGGAGTTTCAGGGGACCCTCACAGCAAAGACAAAGCTGGCAGTATGAAATTCTGGGGATGCTTCAAGGTTGTGCTCAGGGCGAAGGGGCCACAGAATGGCACGTGCCCCTGCCCTCATTTCAGGCCTCACATTCTTGAGTCATAGAGACGTGGCTAAGGGCTATGGGGGCCTGGTGGACCTACAAATAATGCCACGAGCCTACCCGTTCCCTACGGAGCTATGCGTGCTCAGGCGGGCGTGACCTGGGCTCAGGAAAGTCCAAAGAAAGAAGTCCAAAAGGCAACGTGGCGAACCGAGTCTTGACTACAAAGAAGACCCTTCCACCTGTGCCATCGCATCAGGGCAAGCAAGGAATCTCTTGAAGCAAATCCAACCTGTTGCGCTAGCGAGCTTGTGTGAATGAAAAATAGACACAAGGCTTCCGTAGCCAAACGTCCTCAAAGCGATACCGGCTAAGCGAAGTTGGGCGCTCACTTCGCACCTAATACGGCCAGTCAGGTATGAAGACCCGGCAGGCGGCCGAGTACGTGCAAATTATAACGGAGTCAAGCAAGCTGTTCATCTCCGTTCGGAAACAGCAGGTCCTCAGGGTTGCCGTAGCTGTCCGGATCCACACCATATGCCCAGTCAAAAACATTTAACACCTTCTGCGTGACTTTGGGTTTCGAATGGTGTCGATCGACTTTCCTTCCCGGCTGGAGCCTTGTTCTTGTTTTTGTCGCGGGACTTCAGGCTCGCGTGCGATGTCCCCCAATGATCGTTGAACGCTCTCGCGGGATTCTTCTCGCACGGATGGGGTTTGCGCACCGTCCCTTGCTTGTTGCTGGCCTCCACCACGCGGCGAACCTCGCGACACACAATCTTGGCGGAAATGGCTTGACCAGTGAACACTGCTGACCTCCTGTGTCATGTGCAAGCACTTCGGTGAACTTTCGAACTGCGGGAAAAGTCATCATTGGGATACGTGACATCCGAAGTTCTTGTTGCCACGGTCCGAGCATGTTTCGTATGGATTGTTTCGGCGTTGAGGGCGCCGGCAATTGAAACAAACCATGCACTCTAATGTCATCTTGGATCAGCCCTTGCTGTTGCCTTTGGCCATTGTTCTAGTTGCACATTGCCGCTGCCTCTGCTGCTCGAACCGACTTGGCGATCCCAGCCTGCATCTCGGGAGTCAATGAATGGCCGAGGGCAATTCGCAGTTGGCGGACCACGTGACCATAGTCAGACAGTTCCAGATTGAGGCAAGGTCATGGACAAGCCTTGTTTTAAGTGTTCCTTTGACGGGACTGAAGTACTGAGTACGAGTGTAATCTTTGCCTTCCTCCAGGTGCCGACTCTCATGGGTATCTGCAAGCGCTTTGGGAAGAAATCGCAGGGAAGATCAACTGCAGGAGGCCGCCCCGCATTGATTTCGATCATATTCTCTTTTGCTGCTGAATCCTTCTCAAAATACGTAAGGCATGCTTGGATCTAATGCGTGCGCGGCAGAGACTTCATTTGATGTTGTACAGAGCGCCCAAATGTTTTCATTGCAGACTAAGGTTTTCTGAGGGGAGCCGAGAGTTGGCGGGCACTTGAGCGTGAACTCAAAGCAGCAAACATCTCGTTTTCGCAGCCCTGTCACGCAAGTCAGCTGGTGCATGGTGACCTCAAATGATCTTGTGTGGATTCTTTGAGACATGGCTAGTGTGGGGAGGCCGATGTGACGCCAATCCGGGTCCTTCTTGTCGGTGGCAATCCTGGTCGGCCGCAATTGCATTTCAAGCTTGCTGAGGGCCTGGTATGCCTCGTTTACAGCATCGTCCTGAATCTTGGGCTCTGGCCGAAAAATCCGACTCTGTCCATTCATGATCCTGTTGAGAGTAAGCACGACAGTCGTAATCCTCTGTCAGCAAGCTCGGCAATCACTTTTGATCCCTCACAAAAAACACTCCGAGCCATCATTGGCCCACTCAAGCTCCTCATCGATTGAACATATCATCCTGTTGCTTTCCTTTGCCCTGCCCAGCCCAATGACCCTGTGCTGTTTATGCTCTTTTTTCATGGGCCTCATGATGGCTCGTCTCACACTATCATCTCCAAGTCCGCCATTTCCAGCACCCTTTGTCCTCAGATGATGTCTAAAGTGCTAGAACCTTTTGTCCATGAAAGGCTTGGCAGTGTGTGTGTGTGGTTCCCACCCCCGATGAGCCCCATGATGCCTTTGCGTGCTCATCCTGACCTGATGCTTGACTTCAGAGACCAGTCCCACAGAATTCGTTCAGCTCTGCCAGCATCTTCCACGTCGCGTTGAATTGGGGTATGGTTTCCTGCGGCTGCCGCACTCACTTCTCTGTAGTAGGCGGTCTGCTCCTCACTGTATTTTATATAGATGTTAATATTGCAAAAAAGAAGTGGGGAGCTCTTCAGTGAAATCACAGAAGGCTTCTGGGGCACCATTCCACACTGGAGCTCTGTTTCCCCGGCAGTTTCTCTTCTCCATGCATTTCCTTGGAAGACGTTCTGACGGCCCTGATCGAATCAGAGCTCGCGGCACCAACGTTGCTGGCACAACTCGGGCTTAGATCAAAACTAATCTGTTTAGCACATCTCTCTTTCGTGCACGCATGGCGCATTTTCAGATTCCGCTGTGCCTACATCAGCTCAAGAGCACTGGGATTGATATATGGATTGGTATGGGTGGGGATCAAAAAATTCAATCAGGATCAACAAAATTAAACTTGCCATGATCAAATGAAAATTCAACCAGCATCAAAAAGAAATTAAAATTGATGATTCGGTGCCTGAATACTGTAACTGGTACG